>LKEB01000031.1:353104-389869 GCA_003795295.1 Cytospora leucostoma | reverse complement strand
ACATAAACCCAGTACACAGCCCAAGTACCCTTTACGTCACCCACGTTGTGTTCATTACACCGCGATTCTGCTAATTATTTATACCGATTCCTATTCACTCTACGAATACCTTATTAAGTTAAGTATAATAAAGGAGAAGTAGTTAATAGTAGATATTATATCCCTTTACTAATTATATAAATACCGAGAGATTTATAAAATTAGGTAGATAAATAGCTCTAATAACCTAGCCGATACTATAATAAAGGTATTACTAAATCGGGCTTTAGAACGCTTAATTAATAATAACGAGTTAACGGTTAAGGTAGAGGGTTTCGTAGAATGAGATTAATAGGGACTATAATAGTTATAGTAGTAATATTGAGGCTATTTATAACGAGGAAATCGTCGATAAAAGCGATGAGGAAATAGCGATGAATTCGACGAAATAAACGTCGACGAAATCATCGACGAAATCGTTGATGAAGGAAGGGCCTATTCGAAGCGCGAAGGAACGTAGTCATTTACTATAATAGAAGACTACTAGTATTGAATAGCAGCGAGTTTTAGCTGCCTAATACGGTAGGCGGTATAGGGTTCACTGCCCTAGGTGAACGGGTAGAATCACCTACTTACCTATACCTTCCCTCCGTATAACCTATAGATAGTTCTTTCCTTCCTTCCTTCGGTAGATATAACCTAAATGAATACGACTATTTCTCACTACTATGTATATATATAACGTTGCCTATCCAATAAGTGGAGAACTATAAATAAAGATAAATATAGTGCAACCCGGGCGAGATAACCCTTGCGATATATGCGTGCCCTACTATGTACCGTCCCCGTTGCCTGCTATCACTCTACGCAACCCAGGCTTCTTCCGTTGCGAAGCCTTCGCTCCAGACCGCACCCGGCGCAACTCGCCGGTACTCGCTAGATGCACAGGCTTCGCTCGCTCATAGCGCTAATAATGACGTCTCCCTTACTGCTATCGTAGCCGTCCTCCGTGAGGGCCGCGGGAGCGGGCGGGCCGGCGTGTTCTATCCCGAGGGTCGTCTAGGCCGCTAGGATATCGATGCCTCAGGGGACCATGCCGGCGATTCGACGGAGCCAACGACATAGGGCGCGCAGGGACTGGTAGACATAGGCATACCAGGCTGTATAGCTATCCTCGTGCGGCAGTATACGGGAGCCGGCCTAGCGAATATATGCACCGCGTTGTTAGGCACGCGATAGGACCTTTACGGCAAAACATCGTGGACGCGATTGCAATTCAGAACTATGCACCAAGCAAGCTTGAATCGAGTCTCCAAAGCCTTTGGACGAGTGCAGCGCTGCACGAGCACGGGAATGCAATTGGTGTCTACTATAGTGTATCGCCGTCTGGCATCGGGCTTACCAGAGTTGAAGTACAGAACGCGATAGGCTCCCAAGGCGCTGGGGGTTGGAGGGTGACGTCGTGAAGGAGGGCACAAAGGAGCAGATGAGAATGGTAAATACTACTCTATCTGAGTATATCCTGCATGGAATATATAATTGACCGCGCCCTATCGGCCGCTCATTACCTTCGAGTATCTACCGCAAAATAGGGCAAGTGATGCCTGGCTGAGGACCCTCGAAAATGTTGGCGCAAAACATTCGAGAATGGTACGTGTTAACAAAAGATGGGGACGTTCCAAATTTTGCGTCTCTGCAAATGCATCGGTTTCGCTGATGTATCTAGAGCTGATGTTCTCATTGGATCCCCGATTATATCCTTAGTTGTCTCAGCGCCTAGTGCTCTTCGATACGTTCGGGGAAGGCGCTGGTCTCTCCTGAAACCGGCATGCAAGCCCATCATTCTGATGAAGAGCATGGCTGTCAGAGCGCTATAGACGCATGAAGTCTTCCAAGCTGCCTGGACTGCGTGTAGTTTGCCCCACGCCTTTGTTGTAGATGAGATAGCCTTATCGACGGGGCAGAACATTACGTCCTTTGTATTCCGTACGCACACCAAGGATAGCTACTATATCAGATAGGGACGAGGGGCGGGAAACGGAAGATAGGGACGAAGGACACCGGCGAGGACGGAGAACACTAACGGGTACGAAGGACACGTACAAAGGACGCGGACGAGTAACGCAGACTAGTAATAGAACATATGTCTCTAATATATAAGCTCGCAATACCTTATATACCACGTCCTCGCCGCGAGCGGGACGACTACGGCGAAGGATAGTTCGGTGGAGGTCTCAAGTGATTGTAGTGCAAAGCCGCGGCGGACCGGGAACTGTGGGGTTGCCAGCGCGCGGCCGCACGGCGCGCTAGGGATTGTGGGGCCACGGAAGCTCTACAATTCAACGACATTAATTGATCAGGGCCCGCATGGCCGGCCGCACGGCACGATAGGAACCACCGGGCCGGGGAAGCTTCAAAACAATCGCACCATAAGTCAGGGCTATTTGTTATGCCCCTTTTGATTGTTCCGGAGAAGCATTTTTTTTCTAAATCGCTCGTATAAGTAGCTAATAGGATTTGTCCCGCTTATCCCCAACCCAGTGATTTGCGACACACACTTCAAATGTTATCACCCGGTGAACATCGTACTTAGCATTCCCCCACGCGTAGGTCCTGTTATCACGATCCCAGCCAGCGGTTAGAACCTCTAAGCGAGGACCCAGAGCCTTCTCTCTAGGGAAGTTATCGTACTGAAAAAGCAGGAAGCCGCGCGTATCTACCGTTTTTACTGATGCGAGGAGGGGGAGGTTACAGTCGCAGAAGTAAATACTGAGGGGATCAGAGAGATTGCACGTTAATAGGATGATTTTACTTCCAGCAGCGTCAGGAGTATATTAGATTAGGCAGCTATGCAGTATCGCCGCCGCAGGAGCAACGACGGATAGGAATTGGTAGCCTGCCACCGCTCTTTCTGGTGTACTTATACCTCTGTCCTTTCTTCACCTGAGTACAATCCTGCTATACAATACCATCAAATCACAACGACGACATGTCTTCACCCAGAGTAACCCGCGAGGCTAAGGGAAAGGGCGTGGACAAACGCAGACGGTCAGCCGACGATGTCGGTGATCGTCGCGTTCGAAACGAAGAACAGCATAGGGCCGCACAAGATTCCTGTGGCTTTCCCCCTACTGGAGGGCTCAGGGACCCGGATGATCCTATCGCCCACCATTCGACACATGCAACAGGAGCATCTTCTTCCGGTACTAAGTGCCAGCCGTCTGCCTCTGGAAGTCTTTACTCGCCGAGTGTAACTCAGGACCAGTCGGATTCATCCGATCCTCCGAGAACCCCTATGAGCGGACGGTGCTCTGGTCCCAGCCGCCCAAGGAAACCCCCTACCACTCCGGGTCGCACCGAAACGCAAGAAGAAGAAAGCCAGGCGCGTCGGCAGTTCAAGAGTGACTTCCCAGAAGGGCCTAGGAGAATACCCACTCCCTCGAATGGACGACAATGTGCATGGGAGGCGCTTGTGCGCTCATGGGGGGCACTCCGACAGCGGTCCGAACCATATTTAATAATCCAACTCCCCGACATTACCACCAAACAGCTGGACGACACCTTTCAACGGTTATCCCAACAAAACCACCCTGCCCTCGACATGAGAAACCAAGGCAAGTTCCACTTCAATCAGATGGCAGCCACAGTGAGGGAGTTAGTACGCCAAGAATTCGGGCTTATAATCCAGATGGGCTGCGTGTTTCCTTGCCAAGGAGACCCGTACTTTCCAGTACTATTCCCACCGCCAGAGACACCAGTAGCGTGCCTGTGGGTCTACAGCAATGATGTCTATGCTAAGGAATGGGACGGTGCACACTTCGAAGGACTGGGACAGGTTCGTGCCACGATTGAAAAAAAGGGCGGACAGTTTCAATCAAATGTGCTGACCCTGCTTAGAAGACGATAGTAGTACAGCAGATTCATGAAGTTCCTGCCGCTCAAGTCGATTCCGACACGTTCCGATACGTCAAGGGCCTCGTGAAAAACAAGTGGCTTTCAAGGTTCCAGGACTATGAGGCATTTCAGCAAGCTGTTTCCTTACCGAGGAGGAACAATGAAGACAAGGCATGGTTGGAAACGATCAAGAGTTCACATGAGCGAGGCTTCGAGAGGATAATAAGCGTGATTGTCCATCTCGTTGGAGTACCGGCTTCCTGCAACGTTTGTAAAGACAAAGCAGAGGCAGTGTGGAAACACAACTGTATGGTCCTGCCACAAGAGGCCGAGGACATGCATGCCCTTCAAGAATTTGTCGGATGGCAGTGTAGTAACTGCCTAGCCCACCCCCGTTGGAGGACGGCCTGCATGATCAACGTCCCCGGGTATAATCCCGAGGATCCTCCTTGTCCTGACCGTTCCCCTAGTCCCTATAATCCCAGTCAGAGGGACTACCCGGCGGCTCCTCCTGCGGCTCCACCAAGTGAGGAAGGTTCAAGGACTGGCCATTCGATTCCGGACACCGATACCAGTCCAGAGGACCACCCAACGCCACCTCCTTCCAACACACAGAGCCATGAAGCTAGCAGGGACAACGCACCGGCTCCAGATATTCCAGTGCCACCGCAAAAGTCACACCAAAGCGATGCAAGTACTGGAGGCACGGGTGCCCCAGCGACGGGCATCTTCGAAAATTCATCATCAGCAGCATCGCTAGATTCGGGCCTGTTGGCGGAGACGTTCGCCCTGTTCGCCAGTATCTACGATCTTGGCGAGAACGAGAAGACTGCAGTCTGCGACTTCATGGTGGCAAACTTAGACGCGCGGGACATACTAGCTAGGATGGGCTACCACAGAGACGATCAGCGTCGCTGCGAGGCAATGGCCGTCGATCCAAGCTCAGTAGAGGTGTCAAGGACCCTGAGCAGGTTGAAAAGCAAGACGTCGAGGTTGTTGGGTGAAATCATCCTCGCTTCCGATGACACGCAGAAGGAGGTCTACAGGATAATGGTGGCAAACTTAATGTTGATGGAGGCGATAAAGCGTATAACGATACGTGAGGCGTGAGGCGTTGCTCAGAGCCTGAGATCGCTCGGGACAAGCTGTTAGCAAGGGGCTTTCATTTGTCTATTTGTTTCCTATACTCAGAGACGAACAACTTCAAGTCGGGCCGGGACGTCACCTTCCCGTAAAATATCTGACAGTAGGGTCGCTGAACTACCTGGACCCTACCAAGATCCGATGTTACCTGAATGCAGCTCGATTGCCTTGATTGTCTGGCTCCACTGTGTCATTGAGGTGGTCGTCGCCGTGTGGGACGGCTTGTCGATAAGGGGATACTTCGTAACTTTCTCACAAGTCCTGCAGAGCAATATATTAGGCTATATAGCACAGATGAGGTATTGAAAAGACTTTCCACCTCATCAGCTGGTAGTAAAGCTGTTTAGAAGGCACCTTGGGCAGGGGCTATCTCGGGCCCGAACAAACAAACAAACCAGCCTAGGTCGATTAACAACAACAATTGCACCATCATCGTTTATGCTACAAAGACCTTCTGCTCTTTCCTTTACTGTACAAGCGGTAGTACCGCGTGGGCTAGTGAAAAGACACAGCTTCCTCAACTTCTGTGGTGCCTATGAAAAACTTCAGTATCAATAGCAACAAGCCGCTGTGAACCTCGCGACCTTGCGTGGACTTATCTATATGTGAGCTTCGCTGCCCTCTGTCTATGCCATATTCGACTGGCCAATAGCTCGCGTCCGTGGCCCTGTGCATTGGAGTTTATTCCCCTGGTTTCAACATATCGTGGTGCACGGATCATTCAGGCACGTGTGCAATGTGAGATCTCAAGATGTATCACGTAACTGCTTTCAAAGGATATATCTGGTAGAGAGACTTGGAGTACAGGAATGGTCGAAGTGAGAGTTAGATAATCCTATAAAACCAGTTGATTACCTAGGCCACGGCCCGCTCTTGAGTACTTAGTATTTACTTAGTAAGTAGTTAATGAAGGAGGCATACGGCGGTAGGAGGGGCCACAGACCCGGTTAACCTGGGGCAACGTTGAGATTTCGTAAGATGAACAGTGATGATATCGCCATTGCAGTACCGCTTTTCCAGACCGCAGTCTGGCCTGCTTTCGCCCGTGCTACGCCCGGCCTTTGCTTGTTGTATGTTGAGCAATAATCAGGTTGCCGTAGCCATTTCCGGCCAAGCTGCACGGAACTTCTGCACGTTGAGTTTGCCTTATTCCAAAGATCGGGCAAAGTAAACGGCCAGTATGTGTATCGCGGTTTAAAAGGTCGCTAATCGATGGTCCTGCATTAAACATATCTTTTGTTCTACTTTTTCTTTCTCCACCTAATAACGATCTTGCGACTACGAACAATACATTCCTACAACGGCAATAAAATGTCTTCGGGGAGAGTAACCCATCAGGGCAAGGGCGCGCAGAAACGCGGCTGACCAGCCGACGATGTTGGCGGCCCCCCTCGCGGCGCGCCCCATAGAATTCGACCCGAGCCGCGAGGCGATAGCATGCCTTCCACAATCGCAACGGGCACCACCGAATGGCGCAAATTAAACAGGAACACGCAATTTACATTTCAATGGCTTGAAAACAACACGCAGGCGGAATCAAGCGAGTATCTCCCGTCTCCCCCTCAGCCTCCGCCTTCCGAGTCCTCGTTTTGCTCAATATTCCCCGCCACGTCGACAACAATTGTTTCAACCCTCTTCAACGAATACCGGAGACAAGGTCCTCAGTATCCAGAGCGCTGGCGGAGCGGATTAGAATAAATACGGATGTAGACACTGAGAGCAGTCTAACCGAGGACAATGAGTCCTCCGATGCGCCTCCTTCGACCCGGACGAAACAAGAGGTTTGTTCTACGATAATAATGAAAAAACATCAACCCATGACGGACGTTAACTTATTGACTGTGCTTGGCCGGTGATATTAGTACAGCAAACTCCCGAGGTCGACGCCACCAATTCTGACACAACATTGAAGAACTCCCGTCGAAAGCCTTGTAAAACATACCTGGCTTCTGAACTTACAGAAGGATCAAAAATATTTAGAGGCCTTCGAGCAAGCTGTTTTCCTGCCGAAGAAAAGAGATGTAGAGCCAGAATGGGTGGAAGAATTGGCCAAAAATCATCCAAACACATGAAGGCACTGCTGAGCGTGGTTGTCTGCGCCACTGGAGTAAAGGGATCCAACTGCACCCGTTGTGAGAAGAATGTGCGCGCAGTGCGCTAATTGCTTCGCATTCAACGACCTTAGCAACTACCGTGTTTATTATAATCTACTTAAATATTTAAAAGCAAGCTTATAGGCTACTTATAGCTGCTTAATGAATTTATATAGCTAAAGGAACTATAATGTAAGTCAAAGCAGATAGTAGCTCTATATTCCCTATTTATGTCTCAAGATCTAATTTAAAACCCCCTGGGACTAATTCTTGGAACACAAAGAGAGGGTCGTACTTTTTCTGTACTCCTCGCAGCATCTCCACGTTGTCTGACCCATAACTAGCTATAACCTGTTGGCTGTAGCTGGCGTCATTCATGAAGATGTAGGGAAGATCTAGGCTCTTTTGCACCGCGGCTGCCCTAATCTTGTCATGTATCGCGCTTGTAGATTTGTGCGCTATGGTATCGTCTTTTGCTGAGTACCAGCCCGTATCTAGGACGAACCATGTTTGGTTGACTGTTTCAAGTCCTAGAGCATTTCCCCTATTGCTACGCTTTCGAGCAGCAAGTACAGCACTTTCTGATATAGGTTGTAGCCCTATTGCTAAAGAGCCAGATGTTAGAGCCGTGATGTTAGCTAGCTCAGGGGCAGTGGTAACAATTTCGAGGATTTGCTCGTAAAGGTCGTTGTCGGGCCTGAACGAAGTAGCGAACCAGTCCCATCTGCAATTTCGAAAAGCAAATTAGCAATATGTTCAAGGCTGTATTGACGGCAGTACGTAATTTCCAACTGATCGAGAATTGTGGATTTATACGTACCGAGGAATCCCTGGAACCTGTTGCCCGCTTATCATCTCCGTAAGGGTCTGGATCATTGTAGTATCATCTCTTGTAGATATGTTATAGAAAGGCGCAAAAGCAGCAGGGGATTCTACCGGCTTTAGGTATACCATGTTCATGACAGCGCCAACGCTGGCATTTGTTGGAAAGGCCTGTAACATGAAATTTGCGTAAGGGTCTTTGTCGGGGTTCAACTGATACTCTAGCGTCGCTTGGAATAAGGCGGGGAGCTGTTCCAAACTGTAGGTCTTGATGCCGCCCCATACTTGGTGTATTGGGTACGTAAAGAGCTTGAATGAAGTAACAAGTCCTGCTGCGATGTTAATAACACTTCATATTCTAATATAGGGACAGTGCTCTCGTACCAAAGTTATTGCTGCCCCCCTTCAACGCCCAAAACAAGTCCTGATGTTGTTGATCATTGGCCATGATTGCCGAGCCATTGCCAAGTACGACCTGTAAAATATCGCAAAGATATTAATCTCAAGTCCTTGAACAAGAAAGCAGACAGGAGACAAACGCACCTGGAACTCGGCCACATTGTCGCAGACGAGACCGTATAGATCTGATAGATACGAAAGTCCGCCTTGAATGCAAAAGAGTTAGCAATGAGCTTCTAGGACATAAGAGATGTCTTCCTTACTGCCCAAAGTCAGTCCTCCAACCCCAACGTCAAGCTCCCTTCCACCAACTACTGTGACGTTGTAAGGATCAAGACCACGATAAACATCAGCCCATCTGTTGCCAGCGCCAACCACGACCGTTCCAGACGCAGCATCGTAATTTATACCGTTTAGAGCCGACAAGTCGATCAGCACTCCGTTGTTGATATTTGCACCTAGCGGCGATGGCATATGCCCCCCTGAGCGTATAGCGAATTTGACTTGGTTGCTTGCTAGATAGGACACAACCCGCTGGACTTGTTCTACACCGCTGGGCTGTACTATACACGTCGGACGGGCCCAAGCAGTCGCAGACCTGGACAAGGTGTTTTCTGGAGTCAGTTCCTGGAGAGAATATCAAAGCTTGCAGAAAGTGCATTTACCAATTCTCGGTGGTCATGTTCAGGTAATCAGCATTTGATGGCAGCAAGGTAAAGTCGGAGTCAATGTTGTGGAAATATTGGCAGGCTTGCTGTGTAGCCGAATAGTTTGTCTCTATTGCCAAAGCCATTGTCAGAAGCAAAGGCAAGATAATAGCAGCTGCCATGTTGGCCATTGCAGCTCGCTGGGCGAATGTCGATGAGCACGTCGTGCTTTATCCCCCTTTCTCTCTCGTAGAGCCTACAACTTATACTTTTCAGCATACTGATTGCTCGTCGCTTCTCGAATATAGTAGCATCCCAATCAGATTTCAGGGGAGATGGCCCCCATGAACAGGTTTTCCATAGTGGGCGCAGCACCTGTAGCTGCCACCCTTTGTAAAACGTTGGCTTATAATTAGCTGATGCAACCTGGTCGGCCTTGTTACTTGATCAGAACAGCAAATGCGACTACCTAGGTACATAATAATCCACCTTGTACCTATCTTTAGAGTTCTGCTACTTTTCAGCATGTATACATCTGCATGTATACATGAGTACGTGAAAACCTCAGGTCTCATTGGGGGCTACTCAGGTCACATTGGGGGCCTGTTGCCTCCGTGTGACCCTATATACATAAGTACCACGCCTATTACCCCAGCTGCTGTGCAAATTCTGATGTGTAACGTTCCAATGCCTATTGCCTCCTTGTGACCCTATATACATAAGTACCACGCCTGTTACCCCAGCTGCTGTGCAAATTCTGATGTGTAACGTTCCAATGCATTTGTGTTTCTATTTGTTCAGTTTCGCAAGCCTATAATTCGACGAAATACGGAGTAATCATACACATAAGCAGTGACGTGATAATTGTGACATTCTTTTGGAGGCTGAGGGTGGCCAGACAAAGCCCGAGCATCTCCTACAATGCGGAGGCAATCAAATGTGCCGCCTGGACGGATGTCTCTCGACTACTGCGCAACCCAGACCTCGGGACCCTTGGCATTCATCTCTCTGCCCAACATCCAACGTTTCAACCTCCAAGAACCCACAAGACATGGCTGGCACTGTTATCATCACAGGAGCCAACGGCTCATTGGCCGTGCCTGCTGTTCATCATCTTTTGACAAACTTCCCTAGCTATACCCTGATCCTGACCGTACGCGATGCCTCTGGCGAGGACCCCAATACCAGGAAGCTGCGAGACGTTCTTGGCCAGCACCCCCAGGCCGATGTTTCTATCCGACAGCTGGACCTTGGGATGCTTGCCTCGGTGCACCAGTTTGCCCGTCGTATCGCTACCGAGGTTGCCGAGGGTCATCTGCCTCCTGTAGCTAGCATTATATGCAACGCCTATTACTGGAATCTAGCGAGACCTCTGGAACTGACCGGTGACGGCTACGAGAAAACCTTTCAGGTCACGCATCTGGCGCACGCTGCCCTAGTTCTGCGCCTGCTCGGCAGCTTCCAACAACATGGAGGCCGCATAGTCTTCTTTTCATCGGACGCGACCTTCCCTGGCCAGAACAGCCTGGAAAAGATCCCACCGCTGATCCCCGACAACTTGGACTTCCTCGTGCATCCCCCTCCCGATGAGAAGAACGACAATCTTGCCTACGGCTTCCACAGATATGCCAACGCGAAGCTATCCGTCGTCATGTGGGCACACGCCCTCAATCGCCGCCTTGTGAAGGTAAGACAAGAGGAAGGCTACATATCGGGGCAGACTCGGACTGATCTTGTCCAGGAACCCAGATTCCACAACATCACCGCGGTTATCGTGAACCCTGGCAACTTGAGCGACTCGAGAGCCCTGAGAACCAACACACCAGCCATGCTACGATGTATGTCCAGCCTTGTCATACGGCCCTTCCAGCCACTGCTTCGCATGGTCGATCCGACCATGCGCAGCTCAGCAGAGGCTGGGAAGGACATCGCCTTGCTGGCGACAAATACCGCTCATCCGAGCGTGCGCGGTTACTTCACGCTGCTGGAGAAGGCTGACAGCCCCAAGGCTAGCTTGGATGAACAGAAGCAAGATGAGCTATGGCTTCAGAGCGCCCGCTGGGTCAGGATCGAGGCTGATGATACTGCCTTGGAATACGCTTTCAACTAGTGTTGTAGATGTTGTTCAGTGCTGGCTGTGGAAACGCGGAAACTACTAAACTCCGAGTAGAAATGTAAAGATGTCATGAAGCCAATGTTCGGTATTATCAGTATGATTTGCTGCACTCTACCAAGTCAGAAGTAACTATTTGCAGCACTAAACAGACCCACCGCCTCTCTCTCCCTCTCTCCCGCCCCCATTCCCGACCAAGCTACAATTGCATAGTGATGCCGCTATTCGTCCTTTTCTCCATCGGAAAAGCGTTTTTGTAGAAAAGACGCATTCATCTTCCTGCAGGCTACCTCCCAATGGGTCGTCCACTTCTTATAGAAAGGCTGATAGCCAAGAAGGCTCCCAGTCCATCGGCCCACAACTACACCCGTTGCTACAGACAAGAGCTTCCCGAACAGAAGCCACCACGGGGGGGACATATACGACCCCCCGGCGTCAAACATCTGATCATGTCAGCACTATAACAAGAGGCGGGCTGGAAAGCGGGGTCTAAGCCAAGGGACAATAGCACTTACACACATGACCTGTATTAGATCCGCCTGCTGTCCTCGACGGAAGAGTTCATCCTGATATCCATACCAGTTCTGGAAGAACACAATATCGAGCTTATATGCGTCGTCTATATCTTCCGCCGAGAGGATGAAGACAGTACGTCCGTCTCCACCACACTGCTCCGCTACAGGCGGGTACAGACGGTGATTTTCCCAGGGCTGGACAGCTATGCGGCCGTCGACTGAGCTGAGGAGGCGTGTCTCCCCGTTGACTTCCACATATAGCTTCCCGGATAACACCTCTATGTACTCAGTCTGGTACGGGTGGAAATGCAGCGGTGGCTTCTGCCCTGATGATGACAGCCGGGCCAGGTATGGATGCGTCAAGAGCATAGTCACCTCGAATGCGAATGCGCAGCCGGCTCGGGACATCTCGCGCCAGGTGATCGCCCCATCGAAGCTACAGGCCTCAAGAAGTCAGCTGAGCAACCCGGGCATGCATCTGGTCAAGAGATAGGATCATCATTAAGCACTAACAAATCCATGGTCTATTACTTGGAGTCGCTGGCTCATCTATTCAAAAACGTGCTTGTAGAAAATCGGAGAGCTTGGAATGCAGAAGCCTGGAATGCAAAAGCTTGTGAGCACATCTAGGATCAACAGCCACCAGGAAACTCATCTTATTCCTATATACCTAGGTAAGTAGCTAAAGCAAGTACGGGTAATCACAGCCCCTCCGGTGCGGGGTGATCCGCCAGGGTGACCCGCGGGTAACAGCTCAAGGCTTATTATAAGTCAACCATCCTTCCTAACCCTAACCCTTTAAGGCTATAAGCTAGCTACCCCTGCCCCCTACTCCAACCCACCTACTACTGAGCTGGAGCTGCTGATAAGCTAAAACCAATCATTCTAAGGTTCTTTTTTACTAATCAGCTTCGATTTCTAAATGGGCTAATCAGATCGGATTCGCAGGGGGGGGGGGTCCAGGGCAAAAGGTCCTGGTACAGACCCGATAATAAAGATTATCCTTCCTAACGGAAGGCATTCAGTGAAAAACTTTACATCTCTATATAGAAACTAGATTTATGATGAGCCTAAGTTTTCGATAGCTTAGGATTTGACGATATTCCTGAAAGCCGAACAGCCCTCACCCCTTCCAGTCTCGTAGTTGAACATAAGATCCATGCGGCTCTTCCAATCCCGGTTGAGAGTGCAAGATGCAAGAGATGTCGCTTCTATGTGCTGTTGGCTTTGGTTGGATTGGAACCTGTGTCTCCTGTTCACTCTCCGCAAGGCTCTTTCCACTTTGCACCTTGTTTATCCAAAATGAGGAAACACTGGCCCATATGCCCGAAAGTCGTGGCTGGAATGTCGTGAGCCCTTTTCGTAGTGCTGGCATGCAAGCCCCGACCAATGCCACTGTTGGCTCCACTTGAGAGGGTATCCAGAAAGTGACACCGTACGTGTCAAACTGTGGTGGTATAAGTTGGCTCATCTCGTAATCCAGCCCTGACCAGAATTATGTATCATTAACAGCTGATTCGCCTGGTTTGTGGACTGTGTTTTGATTTGACTCACAGCGTGGGTTAATATGTGTGTATCGCTGCATCTCAACAACGAAGATAGCAAGCTTGTATGCGGCTACAATACTGGCCCTGTCAGAATGTCAGCCTTGTTTGTCTTGCTACCCAGGGACTCCCGAGCCGGAAAGGGGGGAGGGTTGGTACGCAGCGCCCATCATCAACACCACCGCAACGCCGATTCGTCGGCTAAAAGTCATATGAAGCTGTGATATTGGCCATAATGGGAATATCAGGAGGAAAAAGTCGAACGACATGCTTGTGCTATATAGGGCCACCTGGATGTAGTAGTAGTACCAGTCGTGGAAGTATTTTTGCCGCTCAAGTGGCTCCCAGGCTTTGTATAAAGGGCGACAAATGAAAGCAGGAAGAATAGCGTAGACAATCAAGTAAATGAATTGTAGAGCAATGAGGATATGCAACACCAGCTTGTAGTATGATCCCGGAATCGACAAAATGCGTCGATAGAATAACAGGATGGAGATTCGAATCCAGAATGTCGTAGCAGGGTAAAGCCATACAGAACCAATAATGCCCTATCAAAAGATCAGCTTTCTGGGATATCAACGACTTTTTATAGCACGGGTATCTTGTTTTCAATACTTTGAACCAGACTGAGAACTCTCCCAACGTTATCTCCCAGAGAGGCTTTCCCACCCCGGCATGAAGGTTCACATAGATAGCCATAGTAGACCAGCCAATGTAGAAAAGCTGAATTTTCAAGAAACAAGTCATTAGCGATAGACCTGCTGTTGAATAATATTGAAAGGACTGACAAGCGCGGGGACAAATGCATAATCATCGAGGCCAAGTGTACAGCTCTTCCACTTGACAATTAGACGCACAAGCCCTATGAGGGTTGTGAATGCACACAGTACAGCAATCGCGATAGCAATTGAATATACTTTGTTAGTGTCATTCACTATGCTCGGTGGCGGTATCAGTGACGATGTGTTGGACATGATATGTGGGTGGGTCAGATGCTGAATCTGCTGTGTGAAGAAGTGATAACAGACTTGGAACAGCGTGAGAACTTGACAACTGAATCCAACAAGGGTAGAATCTCGCAGGGGAAGCTCAAAGACTTTCTAGCATAAGGACGGGTTGGGCGTTTTCGAGTCGCCTTGGAATCTCGAAAGGGGTCCAGGCCAAAGTGAACAATGCAGTCTGTGCCAGAACACGGTGACCAGCGGGGCTGTCCCAATAATATTACATCGTACGGAGGTGTTCCCAAATCTGGGAGGACCATCTGTCTTTTCCCGCCCCTAAATTATGCAAACCAGCATGAGGGATGGTGGTCAGCAGTGCTCAACCAACAGCTTTGCGGAGACAGATTATTGGCAAAAGACTCCGAAAAGACTACCAATGAATACTACTCCAGCAGGCAAATACGGGCAAGGCATGTTGTGATACCACAGAACCCTGCTTTGGCCCCGAACCCCACGCTGCATTGAGTAGGCATACGGCAGGGACCGGCCTGCAGCAGACTTGGATCCCTTTGGCCACAAGTACCTCATGCACTATGAGATGGGGGCAGGAAGACGTAGATCACCGGTCAGAACTCCGCGAAGTGGTCAGATGAGGGGAAAGCATCAGTTGTCATATTTACTCCGTACAGAACACGTAACAGGCGTCAAGATTAAGCTAGCTTTGAATGTTGTAAAACGAGCTCTGTTGACAGACCTGCAGTGATTGCACCACCTGTAAGCCAGAAACCTCTCGAGAACCAGACCCAACAACTAGACGAGCTTTCAAGATCCACCTTGGCGATCATGAAGATGAGAGACATCGCAGCCCCGCCATTGGTGACCAGGTAAAAGGCAGGACCCATAGAGCTTAACCAACCGCAAACACTGAGTAACATGATCAAATGCAATAGCAGAATCGTCAGGATCAGCTTTGTGCGTCCGCGGGAGTACACGGCCAAGCTCTTTATGCCCACCTTGATGTCGTCTTCCAGATCTTGCTGCGCATAGATCGTGTCGTATATCATTGTCCAAAGAACGCAGGCCGCGAATAGACATAGTGCCGACCCGTCTACCCCAAGCCATCGCCCTCTTTTCTCTGCTGCCGCGGAACCAAAAGAAAAGGAGCTGTGGCCTGCAGCCAGCTCACCCATGAAGACACCCCATGCTAGGCAGAAGCCCAACACAAGCTGTGGGACATGAGTATGTCTTTTTGCCCACGGATAATAGGTCCACGCCAGTATTGCCGGTACCGAACAGAGCGCAGCCTTCAGAGGGGTGTCGTACCCGGCGCAGAGGGGCAAGAATAGCGCGGCACCAAGGGCTTGCGTACCGGTGAAGAGAAGAGCGGCGCGCGGTGACACAGCACCACGGGGGATCGGGCGATTTCTGGTGCGCTCAACCTGAGCGTCCAGAGGTGCATCTATCAAGTCGTTCCAGATGTGGATTGCGTTGGAGAGGAAGAAGTTGCCAATTAGGAGGACAATACTGGTCCGGAAGAGTAGGATTGGGGGCCGCTGCTGAAGTAGTCCTGCATGCAACAGGCCGAACAGATGGGGGAAAAAGACCAAGCAAAGGCCTGCTGGGGGGCTGAGACGCGCCAACTGTACATAGGGGAGCCATGGCCCTGGAAGGCGGCCCAGCCATCCTGCGCTGGAGTTTCCGCCATACTGGGCAGCCAACGGCTCACTGGGAGAGTCGGCCACATTGCTCGACTTCCTCGCGCTTGGGCTCGATCGAGCTTTGGGAAGGGCGGTGCTGTGGGCCATATTTTCCAAGGACAAGCCGATCATTGAGGCGGTTTCTCAAGCAACTCCGTAGCTGGGAAATGAATTAACATGTGTATATATAAATATATATTTCTTCATCCCACAGATGACTCGGAGAGCCAACAAAAAGCTAAGCGATTGCTACTCACACTGCAGGCCCACCGGTGTGATATAGGACTGTGCATCAACTGTAACGTTGCGCATATGCATCCCTTTCACAAGTTTCGAAGGCCAGGCTGCCCCAACACGGTAGAATCACGCCACCATATCAAGCTGTCGTCATCGCACAGGTCTGGACAAGCAGTGGGCGCAGCCTGCTTTACGAGGAACGGCAAGCACTGCCGTTCTCGTTTGATGGGATAGGTTGGTATTCCAGCCCAGTCCTGCGTGCAGCCGAGTTCCCAGTTGATGCTATATAATGTATCATTTTTGACCCCAAATCAAACCTCAAATAGCGCCCGCTGTATTAGACAGGACGACAGGGCTCTAGGAAGTAAAGTAGCGCTACCATAATTTCTGGCCGCCCTTGCAGGATCCCTGTCTTTCTCTCTCTCTCCTTATTTGCGCAGAACAACTTAAGCTATCCCCGAATTGATACGTTAGTACAGATCCGCGGCTCTAGTAATAATCAAGTAAACCAACCGAGCACCTGCGCGCAGTCTTTTGTGATATGTGTCAGCTGAAAATGATGCCATGACCTATACATCCGGAGGATTCCTGATGCCTCCGCCCTGAAGTATACGCCACCGTGGTTTGGGACTGCTGATTCTGCTGTGCGGAGTCACGACGACTTTGTTTAAAGGTACTGTACAACCTACCTCCAAGTCAGTTGGTTGCGACGTAGCAGTGCTACCACAAACCGCTTACCAGCCTCGAGTTACACCATGGATGCCCAAAAGTTTGGCCTTAAGTTGTTTATCAGCCAACTCGCATCATTAACACTCATAGCATCTGTCTCTTCGGCTCATGCTGTTCATCCTGTCTCCAACCACCATCTGCAAGGCTCAGTCAACATGCCCGAGTCGTTCGAAACATTTGTCAACTCTCTCGACTTGCCCGCGAACCTGGCCAGTGATTTGACAGCAGATCTGGCACGGGATAGCCGGGCAAATACAACGGCCACTTTGGCTTGCAAGACCGCTCTGAAACTGCTCGGCTCAGATGTTGTCGCCGTGCCGCCCCTGAACCAATCCACTGTTGACATCAATTGGTGCGTTCCTTCACACGCCACGCCGAGACCCCAACAGGAGACCAAACAAGACAGACGGCTAACAGGCATAATTACGCAGGTCTCAGGCTTGTTGGGAAGAGCCTAGTTGTATCATCCAGGTCAAGACTACAGAGCACGTTGCCACAGCGCTCAAGATCATCAACCAATTTGAGGTCCAGTTTGCTGTGCGTAGCGGGGGCCATTCGCCAAACCCAGGCTGGGCCAGCATCACGGCACCTGGAATCCTGTTGGACCTCTCAGGCCTGAATGCAATCACCGTCAGTGAAGACAGCAAGACTATCAGTATTGGACCTGGCCAGCGATGGGGAAATGTCTTTGACGCATTGGCCCCGTACAGGGTGAGCGTTATTGGCGGCCGCATTCCCAACGTCGGGGTCGGAGGTCTAATGCTTGGAGGTGAGTCAATATCCTCATGTGCATTGGGACCTGAGACTTCATTACTGAACAATACTCTTTGTAGGGGGTTACTTCCACTTCTCTGGACAATACGGCCTTGCAGCCGACAATGTTAAGGAATTCGAGGTAGGACTTGATATTGAGCGGGGAGTTGGGCCTATACGAATGACTGTATCTGATATCTGCGCAGGTCGTACTGGCCAACGGCACTATAGCTACTGTGAATGCCGGACAAAACAGCGACCTGTTCTGGGCTTTAAAAGGTGGCGGACCCAACTTCGGTGAGTTTGCATTTGCATACCAGATCCAGATCTGGAACAGCACTGACAAATTACACCACTAGGAATCGTCACTCGCTACGAACTCTACACCGTACCAGTCTTTGACATATGGTATGAGGTCCTGGCCGTCAGCAATGACCAAGCACATGCTGTGCTGGAGGCGTTTGCCTCATGGCAAGACACCAATGCCTCAGACGTCAAGGCGACTGTTGCTCTGATCATGGGCCTCGAGTCAATCACACTAGGCTTTATATACTCACAGCCAGCAATGGAGAGGCCAGCCGCCTTCTCGAACTTCGATTCTATCACACCCTTGGCCACTGCTGTTCCACCTACAAATGGTACTGTGGTCACTATCACAGAGCTTTTCGGTTCGACGTTTTCCAACGTCCCAGCACGGTGAGCTCACTCGCTGCTACAGCTTTAGGTCCGCTATAATGCTGATACCCAATCTTGAAGCCACGACTACAGGTCTGCGGCCTCAAAGATCGACGGACAGCTGTACAAAGACGTCTATGATTATTGGTTCGACCAAGCTACAGCAGTACATGCTAGTACTGGGGCCAACCAAACATTCACTTTGCAGCCTATCCCTGCTCAGCTTGTCCAAGCCGGCTTGGCCCGAGGCGGAAATCCTATGGGAATACCCATGGAGGATCACCAGTGTAAGACCCCCATCCATATTGTTGTTGGATACATCTATTACATGCAGTGTATTGATGCATAATAGGGTGGACAACGCTGGTCGACTGGAATGATGCTGCCGATGATGACACGGTTCGCAATGTGTCAATCAACACATCGAACAAGTGGAAAGAGCTCGGCGAACAACGCGAGCTTTATATCGACTACTTGTACACAAACGATGCATCTAGGGACCAGAATCCTATGGCCACTTATGGCGAAGATAACATTATCAAACTCAGGGGTATTGCGGAGAAGTACGACCCTAACCAAGTATTTCAAAAGCTTCAAGACAATGGCTTTCTTCTTAGACGGGTTTGATTGCAATCTCCGAAGCAAAGGGTCTACTATGGATATACTTTCATTAAAGTTTCCAGGCCAATCAATTGTTTTCTTGAAAGAGATGTCCCTATCAAGTGTAGTAATTCTTGCACCTCTGATACTTACATGCCGTGGAGGACTTCTCCTGCTAGCTGCTGTCCCCTCTCTGTCTATTTTTGCCGCCGTTGTGGCATACTCTCACTCGATGTTTTATTTCTTAACACAGCTTAACGGGCACATCGACAATATGTTGTAATACACGGCGGTGTCAAACAGATACCAGGCCTCTCTGTAAGCAGTAATCACCCATCTTCCGGCGATCCTCCGCCGAAACGTAACGAAGTTTGTGCTGGCATTGCTCGGCCATCTCCGCTCGCCGCCAGCCCAGCATTGGAGGCACGGATGACGACGCTGGTAACGGTATCGTCAGTCTGTGCGGTGGAGATGGAGGTGCCGATAGTCGTTGATCGAGGCTTGAAGCTGACTTTGGTTGAGGCTGGAAACGGCGTAAGGGAGTAAGCTTGAGCTTGGCGAGAACCAGCTGAGAAGTTGAAATGACGGCGAAAGAACTCCGAATCAACCTAATATCTCGCTCCTATGGACGAAACCCATCCATGTGATGGTTGACCTTTAGGTGAAACAATATGGCCACATTTCGATGCCTTCAGAGCGTCTGTTCCCTTCTCAAAGTCCGATATAAGGTTGGTATGCTGGATATGCCCGATTGCAGAAGGATCAAGGATACAGAGACTGACAAAGTTGACGGAATCATTATTGTCAGACATGTCCGTCCCTTCTATAGATCGCGGCCTGGGGGGGGGTTGTGCTTCATGAGGCCGTTGCCAAATAACGGGCGAGCCCTTCGAGATGATCACCGGAATATCTCGATTGACTGGGGTAAAACTTGGGATCGCGAACAGGCGCCTTATGCATAATCACTCGAATTCATACACACTGGCAGATAATTAGCTATCAAACGCGTTATGGGGACTTGAAGGTATCGAAACTCTCGTTGGCTCCGCGATGGCAGCTTCTCCCCTCTTCTCGATGGGTCGTCGTCTCGCTGTCCGGCGCTCAGCGAGTGTACGCGCTGCAAGTCAACCTTCCCATGAAGCCCTTTGAGGCCAGGCAGATGTCAGTCCAAGGTAGACATTCTGGTCCAACGGCCAACCCGTCTGCCTTGATACTACTAGTCTCCCGCCAACATGGTGTGCCCATATGGTTATTCCCTGGCACTCGGCTGGTAGTGATACGGCAGCCTGCTTCTGCCACAGTAAGTCGCTGGTGACTGGTCAGGCTGCGCTTGCAGCGGTCATAGAAGTTACCTACCAGGTAGGTATCAAGTCCTCAAGCAGGTAGCCTTTCCTGCCGCCTCACACCAAGGATGGTAATTATGTAGAAACCATTTCCCTGCTCAGGGTCGTCTCTAGCATCCCTTCCATCATCGTTTCCGTCGTCCTTTGCATCATACTCTCCATTTTAGCATGATATTCGGTGACTTTTAACCGGGGGTGGAATCCAGCGACAAGCCTTGTCCATTGATTTCATAAAGCAAAAGGCATGTCAGATCTTCCACATAATCTGATGCCCTCCCACCCAGCCAGTCTCGGTCCCTCTGGACCAGACCATCATGGGGCCACTTTTGACGATATGGCCCATTTTGATATCAAGGGGACTTGCTACACCTCCCTCCCTCTTCCGAGAGTCAGTATATCTCGTTATAGGTCGTTTCCTGTCTTGTTACTCACTCTTGTGTCTTCACCAGGCATAATAGTGCCTTCCCAGTGACACCACTGCCGTGCCCCCTCTAGTCACAGTCTCCCGGCTCGAAAACGAGAGCACTCTTTGGGCAAACTGGATGCTGAACCAGGCCCGCATCTGGTTAGGCCCTGACGATGTGCTTCGAGTGGACTCCCTTTCGGGCATCATCATTCTCACTGGGCGAAAAGCAGCTTGATAATGTCACCATAGAGCTGTCGGCGGCCCAGTCTCCCGAGGATTGGAACACGACGTGGTGGACAGTAATTTCCTCCGATGCTTGCGAAGACTTGCAATCTGGTCCGCACGTTGTAGCACACGGGAGGCTCAACAAAGCATATAGAATCTTTGACGATACCAACGAAACATTTGTAGTAGCTACTAGACCACAGCTCGTCCCTGGGTAAGCCCTGCATGGACATGGTTCTGTAGCTGTACATTCTTGCTAACTCAACACTTTCCAGAGCATTTAGCAACTTGCGACTCGGTACTCCTCGATCGGTGTGGCTGTTTCGACTCGTATTCCATCTTCGACTTCATCCTCCATAGCAAACGAACCACTTCGCGGGACCCGATTTGCTGTCAAGTATATCTTCGATATTCAGGGTCTCCAAGTGACAGCCGAAGAAAGGGCCTTTTACACCATTTCTCGACCAGCACCTGTGACATGCCCCGCTATCCAGCGACTTCTCGATGCCGGAGCTGAACTGACAAGTACCCTGAGTCTGGGTTCCCTCATAGCCATGAAAGAGCCTACCGAGTCTATCGACTTCCAAGCTCCCTTTAACCCAAGAGGGGATGGTTATTAGTCTGCTTGGAGCAGTAGTGGAGGATGCGGTGCGGCGAATTGCTGCATATGACTGGCTCGACTCCACCATTGCTCAAGACAGTAGGATATATCTCTTTCCTGTTCTGATGATTACCGTTTCGCTTCAAATTTTCTGTGATACCAGCGTCGGATCATGCTTGTAGCAACTGGGAGTGTCCGAAGATCTGTCATGGCTAAAGGTTGTTTCGGCATTCGACTTACACAGGGATCCGTCTCGATGGAGAATGTGGTGCCATCCTTCCGGTGCGTCCCTCACGGTGATAAGATCACAAGTTTCAAGCTGATTTGTTGCAGTCGTTATGACGCTCCAGCCATGTGCACCAGAGACGTTGCCAAGCGCGAGCAATACGTCGGTGCATGGCTCGACCAGAAACCCACCAAATTCGGCGATGTACGTGGCCGAGCAAGCTTCCTAAGGCGGACCATTGTTAACTGGCCTATATAGATTCCGATCTCCATCATCTACCTGAACGAATCTCTACCCAATCTGAGCGACGAGCAGATGAAGCTGATCGATCAGTTCATCGAAGACATGGAGCAGACCTTTGATACGTCAACCCAGGAAGTGTCTATAGCAGACACATGGAAGGCAAATCCTCCGACGGATGCCAACAGACAATCGGTGAAGGACTACTTAGCAAATGTGAGGACTCCGGACGAAAGTGTTGTACCGCTGAATCCGACTTACCTTAGGTGGGAGCCAACGCCTTCGTTCACGACGTCTACCATACCATGACTGCATTTCGATCCGGATACCAAGCCCAGTTCGGTCTCTATCCCTACATCAACCCAGTCACCGGGTTTCGATGGTCAGTAGACCTCTGCAGACGGCTCGAGCGCGTTCAGGGGGCTCTCAATTCTAACTGATTTTCAGGAACTCGCCTAAGGGCTATCGGCCGCTGACCACAGGAAGGGCTGAGGCGGCTCGATGTGTACCGCGATTGGCTCCGGGAGCACATCCTTCAGACAACTGAACAGAACGCCTTGGTAGTCCTGCCCATTTTAAATCAAGCTGCGGATTACCGGGAAGATCCAACCGAGTAAATGCGATGTTCTGCTCCACCTCTTTCAATGCAGAATACTGACATTCATATAGCCCACCATCTGCTCCCAACGCCTTCGACGGAATCCGGCTTGCACCTGTTTCTCAGGCGCCGCAAATCAGCGTGCCAAGTATAAAGCTACCAAATATTCTGCGTCTGTATTGATGGAGCTAATCTTCTTCTTCTCCTCTGCTGTTTAGTTGGCGAGCTCATATACCACACTCTGATAGGTAAGCAAGAGAGCTGAACGACTCCCAGTCGTCGTCTCAGTCTTGTCGAAGCCAGGTGATCTTTTGCATTTCTTTCTTGTCTTCTTTTCCCTCTTTTTGTTCTTGTTGCTTTTAGTTTTCTTCTTTTTGGTTTGGGTCCGGCTCAAAATGGCAACGTGCCTCGCCCATTCCACCGTGAGTGGAATTCTAACGCATACTTTCCAGGCTCAGACATGCCTCTAATCGACGCCATGAGGAGGCTGTTGTGTGCTAGTGGTCCTCCTGTGCGGGTCAGGACAGGGTCAACTATGTTCGAAGAAACCACATAGGTAGTACGCTTTTCGCCAGGACATCGAAGAAGGACTTTGAAACAACATGGCTTTAATTCTTCGACAATGCCGACGACCCTGACCGGCTACAGGATTGTTAGCCGCTCTACTCCCAGGGCTCCATCCTTGTGACAGATTGAGGTCCTTTGTCGAGGATCACCCCCTCCATTGCCACGGACTGTATCTAGCTCGCTTCCTCTTCAGGGCCAAGAAGCAGCGAGGCTTCTGGTTCGTTTGTCCCGCCAAAGCAAAGACGAAGATCTCGCTCTGCTGAGCATCGCTTCCAAGCTTGCCGGATTGCCTCTCGCGATGTCCTAGAGGGCAGCAAGTATTCGCTACTAATACCTGTCATTTTCCGACTTTCTCCAGCAGTAAGAGAATGGTGCGATCTAAGAGAACTTCACACCAATAATATTACAAACATTTGGTCTCCAAAGGGTTCGAGGACTTCCTTGGATATATCACATAGCTGCTCATATGTGATACTTCCTAGTAGGAGACTCTTTATACGGGGTAGGGGATAAACTCTAGGTATAAGCATAGTGATGATAGACCGGCAACTCTTATATGAAATGATAGGATAGCTCTCAGATGCCGGAGCTACAGCAAGATGGCCCGCATTGGCGGCACCGGGACCAGACTGCTAACTTGGAGAAGCTGGAGACGGGCCGCTTGCTCTCCGCATCCTCTTCTTCCTCGCACTCCCAGACGAGGTATCAGATTCGCTGCTCTGTGCCTCAGAAACCAACTCCCAAGCCTTATCTTCCAAGGCCTGTTCAGCCGTCGGACGATCCGCCGGGTTCCATGCCAGCATAGATCGAAGCAGATCCCCGAGGTCCTCTGGCATAATACGGCCCCGCAGGCTCGCGAGATGCCCGAGGACCGCCTCATGGCTGCTCGCATCCATCTGGCGCATCGGCTGCCACCCCTGGAATGTTTTCAGCATAGTAAGCCCTAGGCTGAAAATGTCGATAGCATTACTGTATTCTCTCTGTCTCCAGACCTCGGGCGCTGTGTATTGCGGAGGCCCGAGGGCCTTGTTCACACCGCTGGTGCCTCTCTTCGACTTGCCAAAGTCGCAGATGCCGGCCTTGGGTGTACGTAGCGAGAGGATGAGCAGGTTCTTAGGACTGATATCCCTGTGCATGATTCCTGCGGCGTGCAGATTGCGAAGTCCCTCGAGTACCTGCCGGAAGAGCGCCAGTCTTGTAGCCATGGGGACCTCTGGCCATGGCGCGTTATTGAAGTCATACCGTGCATATGGCATGAGGAGGTGCACGTCTTCGACTTCGGATGTCGTCTGGAGGCACGGGGGAGAGTGTCCGTGTTCACACCAGGTGAACAATAGAGGTACAACACCCACGGTGGTAGTGGGAATGCTGGAGGCGAGCATAAGCTCCCTTTTCGTGACAGCAACATCGCGCTTGCCACAGTGGATCGTTTTGCAAGCCACTATATCCCCGGATCGCCTGTGTACGCCGATCCTAACGACGCCGAAAGCCCCCTTCGAGATTGTTTGGTGGATAATGATGTCGCCGATCCGCTGGTGTGTAGGCTTGGGTAGAAGGTCGAGGAGGGGAGGTGGTAGCTCCTGATCGTCGTCGTCGTGTCTGCCTGTGCGCCTATACAGTGTGCGGTCGTTGAGGAATCTGACCTCGCTTGCGACGCCAAACTCGAGTACGTAATCAAACGGACCGAAGCGAAGCTGATTACTCGTCATGTAGAGGACATGCTTGTCTCTATATCCTAGTTCCACATTCGCCTGAAGGTATACGATGGAGTGTTTCTCGCTGACATTCTGGAGTACGAACACTCCGGAATCCGGATGCATAAAGATTATGCCAATGAGACCTCCCGTCAACTGGCGGGATTTGGGCGAACATACTTGAATATCAACAGCGTTGAATTTGGAGCCCTTCCCGAATTTCCAGCTGCCATCATGGCCGCTGCCCGCCTTATCGAGAGAGAGAACAAAGCGGTATGTGGACTTGGCCGCCCGGTTGGACGACCCAGGCGAGTTGTTGATATCGGCATCAGGTACACGTTCGATTAGGAAACCGGAGTCGGGGTTAGCTTGACGGCTAACGAGCGACACAAGCGCCTTCTGAGCCGGGCCGTTCTCCGGAGTCAGGTACGCGAAAGCGGTCGGATTGTACTGAACATGACCATCGGCACGAGCCGGCGCTAGGCTATCGTCGACGGGACTGGACGTCATTATTGGAACTGACATGATGGGAATATGAGAATATGAGTCTAATTGAAATCAATTAATTGATATTCGCAGTGTCGTCCGTCGCCAACACATATGTACCCATCGTGTCACGCTATCACGTGCCTTCAAAGTGGGCTATATTGCTACCTTATTACCTCAGCAGGTAACTCCGGTTGGTGCTCTTATCACCCAACGACCAACCGCGACTGGCCTCCTCGTCAGATCCTCAGGATCGTCATTGATCACAATCACAGTATAAGCACCTGATTACGATACGTTCTCCATTATGAACCCATCAGAGCAACCCGTTCCATTATCTATTACCGGCTGCCCTCCTAGACGTCAAGATGAAACTATGGAGGTCTATCTTCGAAGACACAGGGCACATGTCGACGCAGCACGGCAACAGCTCGTACAGGACTACCACAATACGAGACGAGCGCGCCTTCCATCTCCACACTCGGATGACGATGATGACGAACAGGATTTAGCAGACATAGTGCGGTCCGTCGAAGAGGATATTTACTGGGACTCGAGACCTTGGCGAGAGTTCTGGGCCTACGAGTACCCGACACAACGAGCAGAACGCCTGGGGATACCCTACTGCAACTACGATGAACCCGGCATGGACCTGACTGATTACGAGGCCATGGAAGATTCAGAAGACGGTCGCTTACCAGTGGTCGAATCAAGCCCAATAGAAGACGAACAGTCATCACCAAGGCCGAGCCGCAAGAGGGGGAGAGAGGAGGACGAGGACCATAAGCCTCAGCCGCCAACCACCGAAGCAAGGGGAGAGTCATCAGGGGTTAACAAAAGGAGAAGGATGGACACAGACACAGATACTATACCATCGACAGCTGGCGTGGCGGTATCTGGCAGGAACAGGAAGAGGAAGAGGGCCGATGACGAGCCACAGGCTTCTCGGAAACAAAGAGAATCACCAGGGGTGAAGAGGAGAAGGCCAAATGCAAAAACAAATACAACAACTCCGACGGCTAACATAGCGGTATCGGTAGGCAAGAGGAAGAGGAGCTCCGATGAGCCGCTTCCTTCGCAGAAACCAGGAAAGCCATCAAGGGCCAAGAGGAGGAAGACCAACACAGACACAGACACGAAACATTTATCGGCTGGCATGGTGGTATCGGGCGGCAAAAGGAAGAGGGGCTCCGATGAGCCACAAGCTTCTGAGGAACAAGGAGAGTCATCAGGGGCCAAGAGGATGAGGGTGGCAGAACCAAACCCGATTACAAATAACACCAGCAAGAGAAGCCGCGACACCAGATCGCGGACCACCCGGCGAGGATCTGACGCGCAGGACACGGGTCGGCACCTCCCAGCCCCGGCCCAGGCCGGCTCATCACGGGTCACCCGAGCTCGGCGCCAGCTGTTGTCCGGCAAAGATGCACAGCTCTTCCAGCTCGGGCTGCGCGGCGAGCTCGATGTGCAAGAAGAGAAAACACGCGACGAGTCGAAACAGGGCCTATCGGGGGGCACCGCCGGTGCGTCCAGGCGACGGTCTGGCCGACCCAGAGGCCGTAAGCAGTCTACCGGCCGGCCTACCATATAGTATCTTCTGGATGCATGCAGGGCAGGGCAGGGCAGGGCAGGGCAGGTCACTGGCAGATCTGTGAAGCTCGTATACTGGTTATCCTGACAGGGTCGGGTGCAGCCAGCAACGAGTCTCATATGTCGAGTATCCTCCTGCATAGTCGGAACCACGGCACAGACAGAGTTATGGACTTCGTGTACCAGTTATCCTGACAGGGTTGGGTGCAGCTGGCGACGATTCCAATTCTCGAGCAAGTCTCTGGACGCATACCAGGTCAGGGCTCAGGCAGGTCTGTGAAGTCCGTGTACCAGTTATCCTGACAGGGTCGGGTGCAGCTGGCGACGACGACTTCCATCCTGTCGAGTATCCTTCTGGACAGGCGAGAGACAGCACGTGCTAGTTATCCTGACAGGGTCGGGTGCAGCTAGTGGTGCTTTGCTATCTAACCAGGTTCTCTATCTGCCGTGTCTGCTCTGTCTGCTCTCTCTTCTCTATCTCTTATCCTTCGTATTGGAACTCAAGACTCGGGGGTAAATAGCCACCGGATGAAGCTTACGTTATGGGATCAGATCTGATCACGCCAGAAAGAGCGTACGATTCGGGTTGTATCTCTGTATTCATTGCCTTCCGACTACTACTCCACATCTTACAGCTTTCCGCTCAGCCGCCGAGGTTTGGGAACATACTGGATTGGTCAGGCTGATGCACCATCAACCAAGGCCCTTATCCATGGACATCACCCTGCAAGAAGGTGTGGCACCCACTACGGCCTTCGCTCTGGACTTGTGAAGCCACCTGTCGCACGTGGGATAGTTCGACGTATCTCAAGCCTCATCGAGCACCCGATCTCTCAATTCGTAATAATGTAGGGTTACATCGTGCCTTCGGGACGCCGCATGCGCGCATATTCGCTTCAGCCCCCCTTCTCCACAGAGCGTATACCTAGTATTGTGTCAGCGTTGCACAGGGAGATTGGAAAGATGGAAATGACCATGGTTCCGCACTGCCACCCTCCCACTCCATACCAGAGCCTCATCAGCTAGTCTGCAGTGATCTGTTACTTTTGGGTAACTTGGTGCGGAGTCAAGATGATGCGGAGCTATTCAGGACGACGTGCCACAGCACGACAAGGCTCGCAGAATTTTGGCCAGTCCTTCTTGTCTCTTCTGCGCTGCGTTATGTGCCTTCTGTTGAAATGACTGCATTCCTTGATGATGCCTTGAGTTTCCAGGTCGCCGGTGAGGCGCCTGAGAGGGACGGCATCCCTCAGATCAACTTGGAGCAGGACAGCGTCGATTCGTCCCACCCAGGCGCTGAGGAATCGACCGCATCTGAGCCTCCTGCCGTCGAGTCAAGAGAGCCTCGATTCGTGTCACTTGACGGGGAGATCAATAGAAACTCGCATAATCAGACCAGCGTTGAGTACGGCTCTGCTCAATCACCCCAGTCTACAGATAGCTCAAATCGCTAACATGCCCCTGAAGCGTGGTCCTTGTTCCGTGTCCTGGCGCTGATCCCCATGGAACATGGACGCGCGATCCCCTTGCTAAAAATATTTTCAATAGTTCTTTCACATTGCAGGAGATGCAGATGGGCCGGACTCTGATAGCCGGCCTGCCTCTGCAGCCCGGCTTGAGTAGAGATACGAAGACGGCACCCTCATGGGCTCGCAACGGTATAAGAAACGAGGTGAACTCGGCTCGCATCCTCACCTATTGCCATGGTGATGTCACAGACAACAGGAACCTCAAGCTCATGGCAGATGCTCTTCTAAAGCACGTGCATACAGAGAGGGCCAGGAATATCACCAGAAGGCCGTTATTCTTCATCGGCCATAGCATTGGAGGCTTGGTCGTAAAGCTAGCTCTTACACAGGCCAGCCGGAGCTCTCAGTACCGGACGATCATAGAGGATTGCTATGGTGTCACCTTCTTCGCAACTCCACATCGCGGGTCGAGTCACCTCTCGAATAGGTCCTTCAGTATCAAAGTCCAGCAGCTGCTTGAACTTTCGAGGCCCCTTACGCCCAGGCTGATGGATGAACTGAGGCTTGATCACCCTACTCTTCTTAAGATCGACGACACTTTCAAGCAACTAGCCAGTGAGCTCCAGATATGGACATTTTATGAGACAGAGGACTCAGACCTATCGGGCGAAGGTGTCGCTGGGCGAAGTGACATACCTTTCAAAGTTCCCATTACATCTATGCGGTCGGCTATCCTCGACCTAAGGCATGAGAAAGTGTACGCTCTGCAGAGCAATCATGCGGATTGTGCGTCGTTTGGCATGAGGAATCACCAGACCATGAGGATGTACTTGAAAGACCTGTCCATGGCAATCAAGAGGGCGGAATCGATGAGTCAGTATACCACGCATATCCCTCTGAGGCTGGAACAACGTGTGAAGATCGAAGTACACGGTTTCTATGAGAACGACGTGGTACAACAGTCGCTTCCAGAGACAGACCTCCGGCTGTTCTCAACTAAAGATCATTCGCTCCAAGCGTTTTGGGAGGAAGGACCAGATGGACTACTGGAGAGAAGGCTCAGTGAGATGCAATCTGATGCGAACAAGTATCCACAAGATGCTCAGTTCGTTCTTCGAAAGGGGAGGGCAACGTCTCTGATGCCACCGGATGAGGGCAAAATTGAAGGAGCTGATCCAGCCAAGGCCCAACGGTCCGCGGCTGAATCGGCGGTCCCATCATTCTTGGCTGGGATATCGCGGTCGAAGTCCAGGGAAAACCTGACAAACCGACGATCGAAACCGGCTCTCGAGCCCAGCGATGCGCCTCGTAAGGGTCAGGCATTGGAGACAAGCGATGCGGAACATTTGCCAATAGGACATCCGGCAGCAGGCCTTCTTACTTCCGTCACTCCCCCAATGCCTCGGACACGATCAAAAAGCCTCTCTCCGGTGAATAACTCAGAAATACAAAGCGACTCCAATTTATACATGAGCAGATCCCGAACAGGTAGCGAGAAACTCGTTCCACGGGCCTTGACATCTGCCGATACAATACGTACTCCGGGCCTTCGTCGCCCTTCGTACCAGCACACAACTTATTTACAACCGCAAATAGACACAACTGACGACCATTCAAGGGACCTCAACGGAAGCCAGTTCTCGTCGAAAGAAGACATGCACATGCCCGCCAAGGAGACTGAAATTGTCAACCCTACTAGGAGGTTTGTCTGGATTCACGTTCCATTCAACAACCCCGTGTGGGTCAAAAAGGTATTCGAAACGTTGTCAGTGAGGGAAGAGAGGGACTATATTGAGCTTTTCAACTCAGAGAACTGGGCCTCTCGACATGCTAGAGGACGCCACTCTCAATATCATGCTAGCTTCCTGAAGCCAGCTTGCGGTTACACTTCACTGAAGGCCAAAAGGCCCTTGGGTGCTCACTTACACGATGCAAGATCTGACTCAGGGCTCACAAGGAACGACAGCCTCGTCGCCAAACAACAGGGCCAGGGCTGCCTCTACCTATATTTTCCGTTTCTGCACTTCGAGTCGTACAGAAAGCTCATCAAAAGGCGAGACCTGATTAAGAGACGGATGAATCAGGGTCGCACTAAGCCTATACCCAGGGATGTTGCCCAGGAAACGTCAAAGGAGTTGCAAGTCATCTGGGAGTACCTCGGACATGATCCACCGATAAATTGTCGCCGAACTCTTGATCAGTACCGATATCCGTCCCTCCATGACACACGAGCTAGAGATGACGACCAGATGCTGTATAAGATGACCAAAGAGAGAGTCGTTGAAGGTAGCGGCTATGCGTCGGATGAGCTCACCCGTTCAGTGCCTAAACTCGAAGGCAAGGCTTACACACAGAGGCATAGCGTTGAGGAATCACGTGATTGGAACGACGACGATGATACAGACGACCCGGAAGTGGACAGCGACTTCGAAGACTTGGACACGGATCACAGTCCGGATGATAATGTTTTGGACGGCAATGTCCTGATGGTCGACCAGTTGTGGCTATGGGTAGTGGATACAAGTAAGTAGACTCCTTTATTCGATTCCATTGCGCTCAGCTAATGCGAGACAACAGCAAGCCTCATCACCTTCTTTCCTTCGAGAGAAGGCAACCCAATGGAGGGTCCACTGTACCAGCAAGCGGATCTTCGCGACAGTATCTTCAATGAGGTCAACGCCGATCTGACCCGACGGTGCGAGAATGCTCTCGACCTGGCGGCGTTAGCTGTACTCCACGCAGTATCCGTCCTTATAGATCGGTCTAACCATCCAGATCTCGAGATATTCCGCATTTTCGAGGAGGCAATCAGCATCCTCACAGAGAAGATGACTTCATCACTCAAGCGCTTCCGCACTCTGGGCCATAAGAGCAAGTACGGCATCGACGATGATGACGACCTCAAGACGTCTTCGATCCGTGCGCGGCATAAGAGAGAGGATGAGAGGGCCGAGAAGGAGAATCGAGACAACACATCTGCGCTCCTGGAACTCCGCGACATCGAGGATGAGCTGTCCACGCTGAAGCACCTCTTCGAGGAGCAGGAGGAGCAGATCAATACCATGCTCGCGATATATACCAACCCTGGAAACTCAGACGCCTCGAACTCGAGCTCAAACCTTCACGCAAACTGGGCTGACATTCCGCGTGCAACATCCTCGCAGCCCACATTACTGCCTCCGCCACCGCTCACCAACAATGGAAGGTCGTTCCTGCATGAGGCACTGACAAGACTCAAGTCATACAGGACACAGGCCGAGGACATGATCGAGCGGGTAAAGAAGACCCGCAACGACTTTGACAAGCTGCTCGAGATGGTCCAGAGGCAGGCCCAGATCGACGAGGTGCGGCTATCCCGTCAGCAAGCCGATCTAGCCAGCGCCCAGAACCGCTCTGTCATGATCTTCACCGTCTTCACCGTGATATTCCTCCCACTCTCGTTCTTCACAGGTTTATTTGGTATGAATACTTACGAGTGGGGAGGCGGCGGTAATCTGCGACTTCACACGATCGGTTCCATCGCACTACCAGCGTCCGCGTTCCTGATAATAACCGCGCTGGTAGTTGCCTGGAGCATCCGTGTGAGGAAGGCCTTCAAGACTATGAGGAGAAGTGTTCGAGCGCTAAAGGAACGGACAAGACGGTGGTGGAAGAAGCAGTTCCACATGCTGGTCTACGGTAACGACGACAAGCCTCGGAACAGAACCAGCAGGCGCAAGCATTATAGGCGAAAGGATGTGCTCGAGGAGAAGAGGCTCAGAAAGAGGCTCAACAGCATGGCTATGCAGGATTTCTGGGACCAGCACAGAGAAGAGAGGGAGACGAAGTATGAGATTCCGTTACGGAATCGTCGCGCATCCGGAAGTACGACGAGGGCAAAGGGAAAGGTCAGGAAGGAGAGGAAGTGAATAAAGACTATATAGTGAGCGAAGAACACTCTTGTGTCTGCCTTTCCTCTGCGGACACGGAGCTGCTTGAGCGCGGTAGCCTAGATACCCACCCTACGTAGGGATTCAGCTGTCTGCGACCTCGGGGGCGGGAGGCCTAGCTGTTAGGGGGTTCTGGTAGCAATGCGTCATTGTGGACCAAGGCGTCCTGCGCAATGTAAGCCATGTGGACGGGGCTCTGGGTTGGATATGGCGGATTGTGAGGGCCAGAGACAGTCTGTAATGCAGGCGGACAATCACTGTATGATATTGTATTAGCGATGAGGACTACGCGAGTATATCGGTTAAAGTCAGCGTTCCTCCATGTTATGTGGAAGAATACCATTTGGTTCAAACATGAGTATAGATGTCATAGAAAGCACTGCTTTAGGTCACTCATATGAACAAATCGGTAGTTACTGTACGGAAACTCCTGGTCGAGCACGATGTCCTAAACAAGGAACCTCAACGTCAGGGTCAATCCTCTCACTCTAATACAGTGTTCAGGCACGGGAAGCGGTGGCATTGTGTTTTCGCGCCCGACAATATTGTCCAAACATTGATTAGCCTACCTACGCCGGCGTTGCTTTTAGTTCGCCCGATCGAGTAGATAGCTCGCTTCCGAGCCGACCCTGAGGCATGCGCGGCAGTTCACCTCGCAAAGGGGTCGCATTCGTATTCGTATTGTCCCCGGAATTACACCCCGGGAACTCCTGCATTCGACGTATTCGGATTCGACTTACACGAGCACGAAGCATATTCAGTATTCGGATTCATCCTCCATATTGATATCGGGATATTAAATGTGTCCGAATAATAAATAATAGTCGTGTTATATCTGTCCCCAGGTCCAGAGTGAATAAGTCTGCCCTTGATAATACGTACCCATACAGCACTTATCACACACAATACGACCACCATTTTTGTTCATTCGAGCTAGGTTTCTGAGACATCTCCACCATCGTTTTCAATATGGCACCAGTACAGGAAGTCGTCCTGGCAAGGGACATGACCTTCGAGAACATCATGCACCGCAAAACGGCGACAACACACAAGGGCTTCTCAGCCATGCTCAACAAGAATAAAGAGGCTCAGCAAGCAGCAGTGGACCAGTACTTCCAGCACTGGGACAACAAGGAAGCAAAGGACGAGACAGAAGCAGACAGAGAGGTAAGCTTGGACATTCACCCCAACCCTCCCCGGTAGACAAAAACATATACTAACTCAACCCCTCCCCAAAAGGCACGAACAAAAGACTACGCCGCCCTAACCCGGCAGTACTACAACCTCGCGACCGACTTCTACGAGTACGGGTGGAGCCAGTCCTTCCACTTCTGCCGCTTCGGCGCCCGCGAGGCCTTCGCCGCCGCCATCGCCCGGCACGAGCACTACCTGGCCCACAGCATCGGCATCCGCAGGGACCACCAGGTCCTGGACGTGGGCTGCGGCGTCGGCGGGCCCGCGAGGGAGATCGCCAGGTTCACGGGGGCCCACGTCACGGGCATCACCATCAACGAGTACCAGGTGCAGCGGGCGGCGCGGTACGCGGCGCAGGACGGCCTGGCGGGCCGGTGCAGCTTCGTCCAGGGGGACTTCATGGACCTGCCGTTCGACGAGGCGTCGTTCGACGCGGTGTATGCCATCGAGGCGACGGTGCACGCGCCTAGCCTGGAGGGGGTGTATAGCCAGATCTACAAGGTGTTGAGGCCCGGGGGCGTCTTCGGGGTGTACGAGTGGGTCATGACGGATGCGTATGACAACGGGGACATCGAGCACCGGAAGATCCGCCTCGACATCGAGCAGGGCGACGGCATAGCCAACATGGTGAAGGCGGGGGATGCGCTGGCTGCGATCAGGGCCGCCGGGTTCGAGCTGCTCGAGTGGGAGGACCTTGCCGAGCGGTTCCAGGAGGGCGCTGAGGGGTCTGATCCGGCGCCGTGGTACTGGCCCCTTGACGGCAGCGGGTGGAGGCACGCCAATAGCATCGGTGACCTGCTCGGGACGGTCAGGATGACGCGGTGGGGCCGGTGGGCGGCGCACAACTTCATGGCGGCCTTGGAGGCGTTGAGGCTGGCACCGCCGGGGACGAAGAAGACGGGTGATAGCCTGGCGAAGGCGGCTGAGGCGTTGGTGCTGGGTGGAAAGAAGAAGCTGTTCACGCCAATGTTCTTGATGGTGGCAAGGAAGCCTTTCGAGGAGGAGGAGACATTGATATAACTTTGTGTGGTGAAGATGTGGCGACTATTATGTGACCTATTCCGGGAGGAGCCAGCAGGGACAAGTACACCCCATTATAATAACAATAGACAGACATCGGAGAGTTTGCGACCAACTTTAGGTATCTACTTTCTGTCATTAATGTTCACTAGAGTTTGGCTCCATACTGAGCCGTCACTGCTTGCCGCGTTAGTTACATCAAACATTGTCACCACAAGATCCAATGATACGCCAGACTGAGACTCACCTGCTCGACGCAGGTAATATTCATGTACTTGGATGATTAACGCTCTCATGGTATCAGATGATGCGGTCTCCCGGTGGGTATTGATGCTCTCGTTTGTCCCTCAGAAGGAGAGAGAGGGCCCCTGCCAGAGGGGGCACATGGAGCATATGTGCATAGTCACGCCTCATTCCTCTGACCTCCCTAATCGCCATAGACCCCGTGTGTATGTCCACGGCACCTCATCATCGAGTGTTCCAGATTCACTCGACCCTAATCACTTGAAGAGTCGTCTACCACCAGTCTTGACTCCGAACCTCTCCACACCGCTGCTCTGTTGTGCGTGCCACAGGCCGAGGCTTCCGACATTACCACCCTCTGCACTGGTCTTGTACCGCCTCCAAGCCTCGCGCACATGGTCGGGGCGGAGAGCACCCCTGGGCGGCTCCTTAGATTTGGCCTTTGGGTGAGTAGCCCTCGGGCGGCCCTCCTCGGCCCCTTCCCAGTGCTCTTCTCCCTCGTATGGCCACTGTGGTTGGCTTACGCCATCTTCGACTTGTGGCTCGTTCGTCTTTGCAATCCATTCTGACTGGACCCTACACGATTCCTCGATCATATCGCCAACGAATACCTTCGCCACCGACTGCATCGCCTTGTAGACGTTGGCCGGGACGGACTGTGAGACGGCGGCATTGACAATCTGTCATGGACAAGTCAGCTTCCGTCATAGGTGCTGCGAACTGTCCGCACTTGGTAGGGAGGATAGGTGTAGGCTCACCCTCTTGACGACGCTCTCCGTCAGTTTGGCAGCATGCCACATCTCGTATCTCTCAGCCTGGTCCTTATCCATCTGCTGGACCAGCATGAACCGCAACCTCTTCTCCTCCTCTCGCTCCTCCCTGCTCCTCTCAAACTGCGCAACCCCCATCTTAGTCTTGATATCCTTATCATCTTCCTCGTCATCGTCCGCGCCGTCCTCCCCGACAGCGCTGTGTGCCCCCCTACCAGCACCGCTCCTGCCACTGGCGACGGTCCCGGCGCGTCCACCGACTAGACTCGGCGTCCCTTCCTTTTCTGCCGCCTCGCGCGCCTTCTCGGCCTTGCTCTTCCTACCACGCTTCTTCTTAACCGGGGCGGCGGTGACGGACACGGCGGAGCCTGATATCATGCTGGCATTGTCATTGTCGAAGCCCACGCTGGGGGAGCGCGCGCCTAATGGTGCCTCGTCGGGTGGGAAGGAGGTCTGTCGAAGCGGGTGGGCCGAGCCGGTCGAGGCGATGGACATGGTGGAGTGCTTCCGACGCTTCAGGGCGGGAGAGGGGCCGGAGTCGGCAGTGCCCCGCCTTTTATTCGAGCTGTTTCCATTTGTGAGGGTGTTGAGGGGCAGTTGGCTGTGAGATGGGTATGGAGGCGAGTGCGCGGGAGGAGAGGTCTGGCTTTGGTATGGTGGTGAGCTCATCGTGATCGTGATCGTGTCCGTGTCCGTGACCGTGTCGACGCGGTCGGCGATGCTGGAGACAGGGAACTCTAAATGGTTTCCAATGGATTCGGGGGCTTCTTGGCTCTTCTTTGGGGTTCGGTAATGGTGTATAAGTATTTGCCCAGTAAGGATAACGCGATATCCTCAGATAGTCGCCAACGAGTAGTGTGAAGATATTGGTGATGGCCTGTGTCAGTGCTGGCTGCTTATTCGAAGTCAATGGAGAATGGAGAATGAAGCAGCCGTTGAATAAGCTCGGGCCACTGACGGTACCGGTACTATGGTATACCTTGATAAGATAAGGCGGCCACAATCGATAACAGGGCGGCCCCACCAACTCCCGCTGTAGATGCCCGCTATAAATCTCAATGTTCAATTGTTGCAGGGTCCCCAGGTCCCCCGACCAATGCAGCTTCGAGGGTCCACTGCCCCACGGGACATACTATGTGGTACCTCACAGGGTACAGCAAAGTTTAGTGCTGTGTTCTGGACCCCCGCACAGGAGCTCCGTAGAGTCACTCAGGTCAGTTGGTAATCGCAATTACTGCACGGAAAAACTTCAAAGGATCAAGGTTGTCTTCCTGTCAGCTGCATCCCGAGGCCGAATGATCTCTCGCCTTACATATATACCTCCAGTTCACCTATAGTCCGGGCTCCCAATTGACGTTCCCTACGAGTTCTCCATCTTCCATT
>LKEB01000031.1:324991-353069 GCA_003795295.1 Cytospora leucostoma | reverse complement strand
CATAGATAAGCGGCCCTGAATCGGCCTTTCACATGGCATGATCCTTCTCAGTCATCTTCCATCTCCTTCACCCTTCTCCTGAACCACCATCCTCCCAGCGCATACACGACAACCAGTCAAGCACAACTCCCCCAGGGTTGTCAACACAGCATCAAGATGGACGCACCCAACACACCGAGCGCGTCCTCTACGGACAAGCCCAAGACGGCCCCCCGCCCCGCCGGCGAGGAGAACCCCAGCAGCAGCAGGAAGCGCAAGAACCACAAGGTCAACGGCGAGCACGCCCAGGCGCGGAGGGAAAGCCTGAGCGCCCCGGCCCGCGACCCGCGCGACATCCCCCAGAGGCCCAAGAAGAGGCCCCGCCACAGGAGATCCAAGAACGCCAACAGCAACACCAAGGCGGCAGTAGGGGCAGGGGCAGGGGCAGGGGCGACAGCCGTCGCGACGACGACGCCGAACTCCACCGAGACGACCACGCGATCGCCCAGCCCCGTGATCGACTTCACGGGCCTCTCGCGCCCGACGCGCGGCACGCGCGAGCGCCTGGAGGAGACGAAGGAGGAGGCGGACGCGCGGCTGGCCAGGATGAGCGGCGCCGTCAGGACCATCCTGGAGTGCGTGGGCGAGGACGCCGACAGGGAGGGCCTGCTGGCCACGCCCGAGAGGTACGCCAAGGCCATGCTGTTCTTCACCAAGGGGTACCAGCAGAACGTGGGGGACATCGTCAACGGGGCCATCTTCGAGGAGGGGCACAACGAGATGGTCATCGTCAAGGATATCGAGGTGTTTAGCATGTGTGAGCACCATCTGGTGCCGTTTACGGGCAAGGTTAGTTCGATCCTAAGACCAGAAACGGGTTTCAACATGCCGTACGACCGATCGATCGCTGTATAGAGGGCTGACGATGATACTTTTCTTTTCCCGCAGATGCACATCGGCTACATCCCGAACCAGTCCGTCATCGGCATCTCGAAGCTGCCGCGCATCGCCGAGATGTTCGCCCGCCGGCTGCAGATCCAGGAGCGGCTGACCAAGGAGGTCGCCAACGCCATCATGGAGGTCCTGAAGCCCCAGGGCGTGGCCGTCGTCATGGAGTCGAGCCACCTGTGCATGGTCATGAGGGGCGTCGAGAAGACGAGCACGAGCACCATCACGAGCTGCGTCCTGGGCTGCTTCGAGCAGAGGGAGAAGACGAGGAACGAGTTCCTGAACCTCATCAGCGTCAACCGCAGGTGAGCAGCGGGTTCTCTCCGACGTTTACGTTGAGGCCAGGCCCGGAGGCCGCAAGGGAGGACAGGATGGGACGGGACAGCCAATAGGCTAGGAACAACTTGGGAGTGTTATGTGTCCAGTCTGCCGGGCACAGCACAGACCATTCGGTTGTATGGACGACCTCGAGCAAATGGGGTCGAATGATCAACTCATTAGACAAAAGAAAGGAGTGGCAACGCCCAAAAGACGCTCACTCTTCATCATCGAGCAATTCTGGTTTTTGCATATCGTTTGGCGTTTTCTTGGGAAGGGGGGCAAACCTGGCTGGGGGGCGGTCTATAAAGGCGCAAAAGCATCATATAGGCATTCATCATGCCCGCCCGTGATGATTATATATTCAACATGGAGAGGAACGCAAAGCGATAAAGGAGGCAACGGAAGGGGGAGACTGGCTGGCTGGCTGATTCAACAAAGGCGTTTTGTGGGCTCAACACTCCTCGTGGCCGGTTTACATACATACATATATATACACCAAAAATAGACGTTGGCGATGATTGTGTGGCTGGTTCATCCTCGGCCATGGTAGAAGTCATCTTATTTATATACATACCTTTTGACCGCTATTCATGCCGGGGTTGTAAAAATGCTCCCACCAGTTCCCACCTCATGATACCTTCCTCACCTCCGACCCGACAGACCCGCCTTCGACCTCCTCGACCCGGGGCCCAACAACGCTCCAGATCTTCTCAGCGACCTCGTCCACGCTCCCTCCTGCATCAACAACAACAAGATCCTCGCCCTCCTCCCCGAACGAGACCTCCTCCCCACCCACTTCCACCCTCCCCTCCTTCAACCCCCAGAACAATGCCCTCACCCTCTTCTGCATCTCCGAGGTCTCATACCTCTCCTCCCCAAACCCGCCCCTCGCTGCCGCCGCCTCCTCGCTCAGGTCCAGGAAGACCACGAGGTCCGGCCTGGGTAACCCGACCTCGGGGGCCCGAGCCCAGGGTAGCGTCAGGGAGGGGTTGTCCTTGGCCGCGCTGTATACTATCCCGGAGTAGTAGTACCGGTCGCAGATGATGGTCTTGCCCTGGGCCAGGAGGGAGGTTATGGTCGGGGCGGACTCCCAGCGGTTGGCGGTGAAGAGGAGGTGGATGGACTGGTCTGGGAGGGTAGTGGATGAGGATAGGTATTGGTTTATTATCTGGCCTGTTGGTGTTGTTCGGTCTGGAAGCGGATGTTAGTGTGAGTTTGAGTTGAGTCAGGCTGTCGTCAACATCGTCCCCATTGTACGAAGTGAAATCCGGAGGTGCACCGTAGATCCACTCTATGATGTTCCCGTCTTGGTCCCAGATTCGCTCCAGCTTCACATGGGTCACTCGACCATGCCGGCACGCAGTAAAGCATAAGCAACCTCCCAACTCGGCTCCCAAGTCACACATCCCTCACTAACCCCAACCTCACACTGTTCACTCCCCTCCTCCGATTCTCGAATTCACATACCCCATACAACCCAGACACAAACAAAGACAGACAAGAAACTTACCAGGAAACCTCAACAACTCCACCCCCTTCCCCCTCCCAGCAAGCCTAGACTGCAACCGCCTGACCTGCGTCGTCTTCCCGCTCCTGTCCAGGCCCTCCAGCACGATGAAAGCGCCCCTCCCCCTCCCCGCGCCCTGCGCCTCCGCCCCCGTCGTCGTCGAGGTGGCGGTGGCGTCGCCGTAGGTGACGAGGACAGGCGTCGGGAGGGAGGAAGGGAGCGACCCGGCGGCGTCGGCGGCGGCGCGGTTCACCTCGGCCACGGCTGCTACCAGGTTGGTGTCGTCGTTGTTGGCGGTCGGGGGTGGTGGTGGTCCGGACATTGTCGTCTATCTTTAGTTGGATAGTTTGTATGTATGTATGTATGTATGTATGTATGAGATTATAAAATGTATGTCCGATGTATTCTGTCTGTCTATTATATGCGCCGGTTCACACTGACTCGAAAAAGACGGGAGTGAATGACAGAGAAACACAGAAGGAAAGGTTCTGAAACGACAAGAAGTAGGAGATCAAGACGTTATCGAGCAGGTGTAAGATGCACTGCTGCTCTTTTCGTTGCGTATGGGTGAGTAAATAGTGACACATGCAGCATGTGGTTGCGTGGGTCTCTTACTTGATGTAGGTCGACTGGTGCGTCGGTATCCCGAATATGTACCTAGGTATCCACTCATCGACGTTTTTTCCTGGGTTTCCAGACGTTACTTTTGCGGGGGTGGATGCCCTGATTACATGGGCCCACTGTTAGAGCTGGGGCACCTGGGGCGCCTGGGGGCCTCAACTGAGGTGCCCTATAAGGCCAACTTATGTACCTTACTACCAATGACTTGTGTACCAACTACCAACTACTAGGTGGTTTCTACAGGCCCTGCTGCAGCAATCTAAATAGGCCTATTAGTAGCGACGGCAGACACAACAATCGCATCAGTATACAGGAAGAAGTGTCCGGTTACCACCATCGACCTCCATTCACAGGGTGATGTATGTAGGTATATGGGCGCGATTGAGATCAATGAGGGCTACTGTGCAGAACGCCATGATGATTATCCAGCCGAACGCTTGTGACTAACGACGACGACCACCACCGCCTTTCCTGTTACACTCCTATCGAATAACCAAGCCCAGTGTACCACTCCATTAAAGCAAGTACCCGCAAAAAGATTACACGCTGAATACAACCACTTGAAAACACCATATTTTCTGTCGTCCTTCACCCCTCCATTGTACTCATGACTCGGACCTAATCAAGGCGATCGCAAAGTTCGAAATGCAGCAAGGCGACACATTACAGCTCGTCACCATAGCTCGCTCCCGCCTCTGAAACAGGCGATGCGGGCTCTGGACTCGGTGATCTTTCACCCTCTCCCTCTTCCTTGGCACTAGAGCTTTCCCAAAGCTCGAAGCTCTCGCCGGTACCCTCCACAGGCTCGAGCGTCGCCAGCTTCACGGGCTCGGTCTGGTGCACCGGCTCGCAATGCTCCTCCACGTTGGGTGCCGTGTCCACCTCCAGCTCTGGGGCGGACTTGGGACCTGTCAGAGCATCGTCCTCTCGTGGCTCTTGTGGCTCTTCTGGCTGCTCTCCATCCAACACCGTCCCGTCATCCTCATCACCAGGAACGATGATTACCGATGTGGGGTCGCAACCCTCTGCGTAAAACTCTTCGACATTCAAGGAGCCAAGGGCCACGCGGGGCTTCTCGTATTCCATTCCACCGCCACTGACGGTGGTGGTTCTCCGGACCGAGGTCTGAGATACGTCGTCTGCAGGTGGGACATTCTCCTTGCCTCGTCCTTCGGCTCTCTCGCGACGCAGCTTCTGCTGGAACTCCTCGTCGCTGCTGATATCAAGCAAGCAAGTACTATGCTGGAGCAGATTGGTCATCTCTTGCTCGGGTGTGTCCTCGTGTATGTCAAAGAACCACGAAGACTTTGTGCTTGAGGCAGCGTCATAGAGGTCGTCCACGCCGGCTGTCTTAGTGGGAGCTGATGAGCGCGCATAGCTCGGCACCGTACCCTTAATTGCAGCATCGAGAGAGAATGGCGTAGGGCAGAGGTTGAAAGAGGGCGGGTTGACCAGGGACGAGGTTCCGGTCCGTCGGCGGTTGAGAATTCCAATACGTTTGTTGCCACGGGTAGGCGAGCGGCCTGCTGGCGCTGACTTGGGGGTGTTGGAGCCTCGGCTCAGATTACTGTTGAGCTTCTTTGCCGGTGACTTGGGGTTTAGAATTGATCGTGGACGGGAGGATGAGCCCTTCAAGGGGCTGCTGAATCTTGGAGTAGAGAACGCATCCTTGCCGCTGATAATGGCAGAAGCAGAAATGGACTTGGCGAGAACGAAGGAGGGTGGCTTGAAGAAGTCCTTGCTGTAGCCGTCGGAGGAGCCGGCCTTGGACCTCTTTGAGAGAAGGAATGCTGGGTCGACATTTTCGAAGTCGCCGACATCAAGCACATCGGCAACTTTCCGCTTCCCTGGCGACAACAAAGGGACAGCTGCAGTCTGGTTAGCACTGGATCCCAAAGGGCTGGTAGCATGCTCGAGACCAGGCCATCCTCGACCGCTGAACTCGGCTCACTCGGCGGATATGGAGTAAAGCAAGACGCGGAGAAGGAATGTTTATATGTCATCAAGAAATGTAACGTACATGCTTGCTTATTCCTAGTGCTGGTGAGGCTCTGCAGCCGAGACCCGTCAATGGGCGCGAACGGTTGGCGCGTGACGGTGGCCATCTTGTCGGAAGGTGGAGCTGAGACAGCGAGCGGCAAAACAAACAAGTGCAGTCGACACGTCGGGGGCGATGTTGCTAGCCCGATACGCGGCAAGATGGGATTATGAAAGAAGCCGATCCAGTCCAATGGATCTCAGACTAGACGCGATGTCCGGAGCGTCTAAGTGCAGATGGCCTTGGACCCTAGCAGATGTTCGTTCTGATTGAGGGGTTTGCGTATGCTCCTAGCCAGCTGTGTTGTGTGGAGTTTGGAACTGGCGGCAACGAGAATCGAGTCCTGCCGGGGTGAAGATCAACGTGACCGCGACTGTGGAGCCACAAACTTGGACCTTTTCGATGGTCCGTCTAGAGATGTTACGGAGATTTGGATCGGATCGTTCGATATGGAACGTGATTGAGAAAAGTGGGAAAATAAGAGGAGAAAGACCTCGAAAGCAAAATGTAGAAAAGGTGCGGGAGGGTATTGTTTTATTACACCAAGTCGTTGGCGTGCGGCTTGCCGTGTGGTACTCGGGAAGGACTAGTCGATCGGCGCGAGGAGACTGGCGAGGTCTCAGATGGGGGTGTGGCCGAAGTCGACGAGGCCAGGCACGGTACGGGCTAATGGCTGAAGCTTAATGCGCAGGTAGGCGGTACGCGGTAAAACGGTACGCGGTAGACGGTACGAAGTCGGGATTACTATGCAGTAGTGGTGTCGATTGGCGGTGGTGTGTGACCAGTAGTGTGCCTCCTTTCCCCAAAAAGCTGAGACGTCGATGGATGGACGAGGAGGAGACCTCGATAGGGCAAGGCGGGATTACTGTTTCTGATCTGTATGGTGAGGCGATATCAGACCAACGATGTTCCCTTTCTCTAGAGCTTCGAGAAAGTTTGATTGATTGCTGCAACGGAGATGTTCCTTAAGTTCCGGCGACTCTTGGGTGCAGCAAGGGAGAGTCGCGTCTAGAAGACTGTTTTTTGGGTTGGGGATGGGGGATGCGAAGGCCAGAGAGGGAGTGATGGGAGTGACTGCTCGATTGGTGTAGAGGTGAAGTGTCGTCTCGTCAGTCTTTCTTGGGACGGAAAGGAGACAGGCAGAACTGGGTATATCGGAACAAGCCACTCAACAGCTTGGGTGGGGAAACAGGGGGCAGCTGTGCAGCAGTAGATGGTACATAGGTACCTCCTATATGCAAGTAGACGAAGTAGACGTACTGTGAGCAAGGGCTGTACGACAAGTGACCAGTGATCTTGTTTCAACTATCGGGTTGTCGTGGGGTCGGATGGTGAAAGGTGGCAGAGCTTTTAAGTGCTGCAGGGATAAGAATTGAAAAGAGTTGGTAAGAGGAAGACAATCCTGGGCGGTGGGTAAGCTTGACGCGACTTTTCGCGGCGGACGTAAAATGGCGTAAAGTGGAATTGGCGGAATTGGCAGTTGGTCGAACACAGAAATTGTGGTTCCCTGAGAGGGTCGGACTGTCCGTACTGTCCGTACTGTACATTCGACTCAGTCATAGAATAGGAAGGACTAGACCGCAAGAAGAGAGCGCGACACTCAGACAATCAAACAATGCAGGGAGAAACGCCGAAAAGCCAAGTCTCCTAGGCTGGCGGCTAGGAAATGTTAGGCCCTACAGCTGCACGGCAAGGGGAGGGAGAGAAAAGGTGCATGTGCAGGTGCAGGTGCAGGGAGGCTATCCAAATCCTATCTGGCCTGTCTGGGCATACACGATATGCTGCGCTCGTCCATTGTCGATGCTGGTCGTTGTCGTAATTGGACCTCCAGAACTCGGCATTGGCATGTTTGATCATCCAGAGAGCTACTCCATCTGCCCCTCTCAGTGCTGCCCTTCTTCTTTTTCTACGGTAGAACTCACTGCAGACTGCCTGCCCAAAGGAGAAGACGGCAGGATGGCAATGATCGAAATAGTCTACACTCTTACTTTTCCCATGCGGGTTAGCCCTTCTAGTTCGTCGCACTGCCAGGCACACACACAGACGCAGCAAGGCAAGGGACATCTGGAAGGAGCTGCACGTCTGTCAGGCGGCCATTACGGCATTGGTTGCTTCTCTTTAAGTGGTTTTCCCTGGCGCGCCAATCATCGCGTCTAATATCCCTGTCACCGCCAGAAAGTGGGCAGTCGCGGGAGACACCGCGGCGGGTTCGTGTCACCGTGCCAGCGTGCCTTTCAATCTGAGTGGTTCCTTCTCAAGAGGTTGCAGATACCCCACAGGTGCGTCCACACGTCAACTGGTACCACTATGTACAATCTACTGTGCGATATCAACGTTTGGGCACCCTCTTCCTCGATAAAAAAAAAAAAAAAAGTCCAGTATCTACGTCCCTACGTCATCCCAATCACTTTGCTGCCCTGGTCTGGCTGGCCTACCTACCTAGGTAAGTGCTTACTAAATGTAAGTGGGCAAAAGCGACCAGATGGACGAATGGACCCTTAAACTGTCAGACTGAGGTTTGACTCATGGTTCGAGGCTCAACAAGTTTCAAAGTCTCAAAAAGGTTTCAGAGGGGATATCTCCCTTGCCTGACAACGCCATCATCCCGCCCTATATAGTCCCGCGGCTTGAGCTCAGTTGCACTTTTCTGCTTGTCAGGATCTTCCGATCCATGGAGTCGTCAATGTTGAGGGTTCGCCGCACTGTCCGGGCCGTTGGGTTCTGGATCTTCCCGACTGGCCTCATCAGCCGCTTTCGGCCTCTCCCTGAACCACAGCTCTGCCGGTCTGATGTCGGCGGCGCCATATCTCCTGCCGTGTTGAGGGAGGGCGCCATCAGAGTATTTCCCCGTCATCTCCGGTACTGCCGCCCTCGCGCGATAAGTAGTCTTCTCGGTGTCGACCAGAGAATTGTTTCGCGGACTCCCTATCATCGTGCGCGCGGAATAAATCACAGACTTACGCACAAATGTGCAAGTCTGCTCCCAGCTAGGGTCCAGTCATATGCGCCTGATGCTGGCCCGGTACATGTATCGTGCGAATCGCCTCAAGTGCTCACTTCCACTGCAATCAACCCAATGGAGAGCTAAACCTGATCTAAACATGCCGCACCGTGCTAGTGATACTGCTATATACAAAGTGCATTGAAGTCAGCATATAAGTCGTCTATCGTCTGATCCCCCGGCTCCGTCACTGGAGCAAGTACATAGGTAGCCTCCTCGGCGTGTGTGGCGTGTGTGGGATCCTCCCAAGACGCATATCAATATCTGGACCCAAAAGTCTGACAAGGTGCAGAGAAGAACCCCGGAATATTCTGATAGTGTTGTCTATATCAAGCAAGACAGCACCCAATCTTGAATGTGCTGGCGGTGCTAAGGGTCAGCTGGGCGCGTCCTGAGCGAATAGGGGCACACCAAGTTTCGCTACGAGTAGACCAGAAGTTTGGTACAGGCAATTGGTCAGAAACTTTTGCCTCTGAAGTCTAATCCTGTCACTTGTGGCAACACCCTCAGGTGTCTTGCTCTATACTACGTAGGTATCCCGGAGGCCGCTTGCAATCTAAGCTCGGCAGGGTACATAGTCTATATATACGATATCGAGTATCGATCCCGGCCTCCTTGGGTGCCGTTGGGCTGCTTGTACGTCTAGTCGTCCTTTCCCAACCAAGATCCCTGGGATTGTAGCGAGATGTAGGTGATCTAAGTACCATACATATCAAACTTACCGTGGACCGCTCCAGCTAGGGTCGCCTCCTCAGCAAAACCTTCCAGGTAGTAACGCCCGTCGACTAGAAGCACTCGACTCCTCTTGAACACAAGAATCTGGTCTGGATTCGATGTGTCAACTTGCTTCCATGGCCGCTGGCGTGAAGTTTCCAGATGTTATGAGCTCAGTCTTGTGACCACCGGCGAAGCTGAACTATGTTGGGGGAAGGGGGGGAGGTGGCGTCCGCGGGTGCAAGGACACTGCCAGGGTGATTACAGAGCCTTTTACATATCTTGACATATGACTACCTATATGAAATCTGGATGGCATCTCGTGTGAAGAGGTGTGCCATCCTTGAGCGTGATATACGGCACATATATGCGTTATTCTTCTGATGTTGATGTAAGAGGCTACGAAAGAGCTCGTATATCGTCCAGTTGTATGATGTAAGTGACCATCTGGGCAATTACTATGTACTTGAAATTGTTTACTCGTTGCAAAGGTTCGACAGCGCTATCTAAAAGAAAAAATCCAATACACTCACATGGAGCATTCTGGCTTGTTGCAAACACCCAAATTGAACAAGGCATCATATTAGCAACTATGTACCTAGGTAACCTCTGAAGGAATCTGCAGCACTTGAGGTGCGGCTTGATCCCGTGGCCATAAGCAGTCATGAGGCCAGCCTCATCATAGATGAGGTGCGCACTTCTAAATGTGCTCTCAAGCGTTTGAGCTACCGGTATGTATAAATCTCATTCCTCTGATGCAACCATTTTAGACCATTTAGGTCTGAATTAGTTGCACAATGTGGCTTCATCAGCTTCGTGATTGATGATGTGGCACTTGATATCGATATGTCCTATCGTGACTGAGACCTTGGTCAATCGTTGAACCAGCCGAGACCTTGGGGCAGCCTGGTTACACAAATGACTTCATATAAACCAAGTAGCCCTTGCCACATCAATATAACATTGGAATTGAAAGGCTTTGAGACATAGTCATAGGACCGGAGGATAAAATGTAAAGCCGTAGACTGCTAAAGTACACTTTGCGAAGTCTGGTCTGATGGCTTTCCTCACAGTTTGACTTAACTTCGCTGAATAGTGGTTCACTTATGTTCTTTGGTCTCATCTTCTGACTCCTGAGTGATTTCACTTCGACGTTGTCATTCCCAGGTGAATGGACTCCAGCTTCAAATCAATAGAAGGACTCATGAACAATTACGACAATCAAGCACGAGATGGCGCTTTCAGTTGAATCCGTACCATTTCCCAGAGAATCCATTTGCATTGTTTCAAAGCATGGCCGGACGAATGTCCGATAGTTATATAAATACAGAGAAGTTTACCCAGATACCGAGAGAGACAAAGCATGGATCCACCTAAGCAGGAGCATAGCTGGCGAGGATGCTCTTGTATGCGTCATAAGCCGTACCACTGGGAGGCTCCAGAGAGTAGATGTAGTCGCCCCACCCTAAGATACAACTGTTAGCGTTCTGTTTCGAGGAAATGAAGCCCAAGAGGACTTTGTGCATATAGGGAGAACACTTACAAGGTCCAGCACCCCACCACAAAGCACCCAGCCAGACGTCACTGTTCTCCTTGATGGAGTCCAGCAGCCCAGTGACAGCCGTCTCACAGTCCGAGTTAACACCACCGGCAAACTCGCCAATGATGCCGAGCTTGCCGTTGTCACGCAGCCAGGTGGTGGCGTCAGCGATGCGATCGGCGCCGATGGTAGTGGACACACAGGTCGAGGAAGTTCCAGACCCGTCGCTGTCGAGGTACTGGTGCATCTCGTAGACGAGCTTGTCGTCGACGGTGTCGGTGATGTTGCCCATGTTCTCGCTGTTGCCCGAGGTGGTCCAGGTCCAGGCACCCGTGTACGAGGTACCCTCGACGAAGATGTACTGCGTGGTGGCGCCGGCGCCGCGGACGCCGTCGACGCAGGCCTGCATGAGCTCCGCGGTCTGGGTGTCGGTGGACATGTCGTGGGGCTCGTTGTTGCAGTCGAAGATGACCTTGTCGTTGTCGGCGTACTCGGTCGCCACGTTGGTCCAGAAGGTCTTGAAGTCCGAGGTGGACGAGATGATGGACCCGTCGTAGCGGGCGTAGTTGTGCGGGTCCAGCACGGCGTACTTGCCGGCGTCCGTGATGTACTTGACCACGGTGTTGAGCCTGGCGAGGTAGTCCGAGTCGAGAGTGGCGGTCATGGTCCCCTGGGCAAGGCGCTCCATGAGGAAGGGGATACGGAACGTGTTCATCCCGAGGTCGATGAGCTCCTGGATGGCGGAGGTGTTCGGGAAGGTGTAGTCGGTGCCGTAGGTACCTGGGATCGCAGACGTGCCGAACTCAGCTCCGGACTCGGATGCGCCGAGGAACTTGAAACCCCCACTGGTGCTAGCGCTGCTAGTGACACTGGTGGAGGAGGCAGCTGCGGCGCTGCTTGAAGCCGTGGCAGAAGAGGCCACGCTCGAGGCTGCCTTGACCGAAGAGGCTGCCTTGGCCGAAGTGGCAGCCGCAGCTACGCTCGAGGCAGGACTGGTGGCAGCCGCAGCGACGCTCGAGTCGGCGCTTGAGGAGCTGGCTGCGGCAACAGTCGCGAGGGTAGTAGCCGCAGAGCTGGCCAGGGAGACGCTCGAGGAGGCAGGTGAGGCACTAGCCACGGCGACGCTCGCAGCAGAGGGCGACGCAACAGCAACGGGAACGCTCGACGATGAGGGCGAAGAGATGCCAGCGGTACTGGGCAACAAGCCTGCCGACTTGGTCTTCTTGTTGCAGGTTCTCCTTTGGGCTCCCGGAGCCGCGAGAGCTGATGCCGCGAGACCAGCCGCGAGGAAGGAAGAAGAGACACGCATAATGAATGAGCGTGGAAGTGAATGAATGAGTGAGTGAATGAAGGAATGAATTCTTCTGAGAGAATGAGAGCTTGGTGAAACAGATTCATGCAGAAAAGAGGCTACGACAGTGGTATTTAGGCATTTATACGTCCTGCAGTGAAGCTCTCCTTGCCCCTGAAACCCATGCCCATGGGGTCGATGTCAAGACTCAGGGGCCCCGATCCTCCGTGATCCTGGCTCAACACCATGCCTGTATGGAGGGAAAATGTGACAGTGGTATGATTAATGTTCCTGGCAATTATAAAGACGGCGGGCGTATTCTAGACTTTCAAGTTCCGTCACTAAGCGTCAACTTGAAACCTCGGCTCCGGCTCCCAGGTTGTAAGGTGGATACTAATACTTGAAGGACACTCGACGGTTTCGAATGTCAGAGGTTACGGTGAGAGCCTTTCACACCAACTTACATAAAATTTCCGAAGAGTTATTAGCTGTCGCTGTATTGAGAAAGCCACGTCCGGCACAGGCTAGCCGCCGGTTATCGGTTTGTGTATGAATTTGTGTGTCAAACTCCCTGTTCTGAAGCTGCATGACACTGATGGGTTGTGGACTGCTAGTAGTCCATTCTGATATACCGATAACCTCGAGATAACAGGACAATTCCTCGGAAGCCCAGGCTCCGTGGATTCATCTACATCATATCGTCTCCACATGGGGAAATCTTGTCTAGAGAGGAGCAATGTTCCAGAACAGACATAAAAGTTTCGATCAAGGTCGGCCCAGAGTCCCGAGATCACCTTTCAACAACGAAGACTAATTACAAGCATATCCGTTCCAGCCGATCATGGACCCACCCTGGAGCAATTTACTCAAGTACCTACACACTCTCCACCGAAGGTGTGACTATCGACCGATACACTCCCCTTCACCACTTCATCAGTATACTTTCTGCTGATGCTGGTGGCTTCGAGGATGCCAATGGGGCGAGTTCAGCTGAATAAGAAACGACGTCAAATGAGCGTCAGTCAATATCCGCCCCGTTGTGATGTAGTGGGTGGTTGATTGGATGTTGTGTATTGACTCCAGATGTCTGCAAAACACCATTTGCCTATTGCTGTATACCAAATTCCGTAGATATAAGTACACTATTAGGAGATGACTCGCCACCAGGATGTGTTCTAAACTTGAGTGGACATCTCTCCCAGCATGTCCCCGGGGCCACATCTCCAATTTCCCATGCATCCTTCCACTGTGGATTGATCACCCTGCATGCAGCTTTCGCCGTGATATCCGATCAGTCTTTCCCCAGACGGAACCTAGTGTACTTTCTGAGCAGGGAGACGAAGGACTGTGCAGCCTTACCTTAATGTAACACTGATTTTCGAAGAGGAAAGCTGGCTTACACTTATTCTTGGCATACTTTGAGCCCTGGGAAGTCTGTTCGAAATTGGGTCTGAGATTTTCGGCGGAAGAAGAACCTCATTACGCATATATCCGTCGTCCGTGGCGTCGACACGGATACCCACTCCTGAGATAGTAGGCGTATGGACCGGGATAGTTCATTTTTATAGACTTACGACACGGTAGCCTACGTATCAGAGTGTTGGCCTTTCCTACTGGTTGATGAGCTCCCCTGGATAGCGTTGCAGGCGCCAGCATGTGGCATGCCGGGGAATGTCACAAAGGCCTCCGATGATAGAAGAGATTTGGGCCTTAAGCTGAACAGGGGAGGGGGTCCGTTGGGCTTTCCGAAATCGTCCATAGTTCTTGGTTGCATTATCACTTTTTTGATTGAGCCATGCTGCTTGAGAAAGGAGTTGTTTCGGAGGATTCTGGACATCAGCAACCAGTGACTGAAGCAAGCGAAGTTACGAAAGACAATTATGTACAAGTAACAACGGAACTTTGTCGTCGTATATATAAACCTTTATTGTCCGAGATCAACTGGAAGCTTCCACCCGAACCTTGGGAAGGTAGCTCGGGCGCCAGGTCAGACTCCGAGAGTTGATGCTATACCGCAAACTCCCGCACATTCAACTGAGCGTATACATGTATGAGGTCTAAACCTACCAGAGTATAAGTAACCCTTGGGATTCGAGTAAATTTCCAGCTACTTTCCAATGCCGTCCTAACCAGACGAGAGTTCTACCCTTGTCTGTGATGCGGACATTAATTACAACTGTGGAATGACTGTATTTCACCGCCTACACAACCCTTGAGAATACCTCTCGACATGTAGGTATGAACTCTTCTTGAGGGCATGACGCTGTCAGTTATATCGTACTTCAACAATTATAGTATATAGTTGTAAGTGAACTTCATAATTCTAGTTGCTCTGAATTGGCCTTGAACGAAGGTAAGTTTGGAAGCAGAGTGCTCAACAGCTCGATAGTAGCAACACAGCAATCCTGACAATTGAGACAGCCAACAAATAGAACCCTGGGAAGTCACTGTGTCACGAGCGTGTATATTCTCATAACACGTTCACTTGGGCTTTGTAGAAAGCGCTTCTCCCCGTCACGGTACCTCTAGATGCCGCTGGCTAGGTTTGGTATAATTATCTGCTCAGGTGGGCAGTGTCCCATGTCCTATATACCGTTGTAACACCACACTATTCCCCTTCACAGCCGGCAAACGACCAGCGGCAACCTATTCAGTTTGATAATCGGGGACTTACCCCAGATATTGGGAGAGACGTCTCAATGCGGGGATGAGGACCTCTGTCGTTACCCTATCGTTGGATCAACGTTAGGCTATATTAGATTCGCAATCCAGCCAGTCGACAAGAACGCAACCACTATATTTCCCCTGTCTCTGTACGACCTCAGATCAGGGTCTCGAATATCGAGCTCACAAAAGACACATCCATCCGGGTGGTAATGTGGGTGGACCGGGAAGCGATGTTAATGGCCCACCTTGAACGATGGTTATTGCTCTTGCATTGACCACTAGGCAACTTCCTCACCTATCGACCCTCACCCAGCGGGGGATCCTGCTGGTAGCGATACATCCCTCTCTTAGACCACCCGCAAGACGGGGATACGCTGGTGTAGCACTGCGGCTTGGTCTTGGGGGAGAAGAACCTGAGGGGTTCAAATGTTTCCCATGACTTCCTCGGAAACCAGGGACTTCCTTCGTCTTTCACCAAAGAGAGGGCACTGCCTCCTTTCCTCCAGTATTGCCTTTCCCCTTTCTACTGCCCCCAAGCAGATAGTTAGCGAAGAGTAACAAATCTGCTGTGAAGAACAGCTTCCCATCACATACATCCCTCCACACCCCAGCCACAACATCCACCCAACGCCCTTCCAATGGCCACACATCGCAACACCAAAGCCCCCCCAATCGTCCTCCACATAGGCGACCCGATACGATACAACCCGTCCACCTACGCCGCCTTCTCCTCCGCCTTCGACGTCGTCCGCCCCAGCGCGGCCGAGCGCCAGCGGCCCGAGTTCGCCGCCGCGCTGAGGGAGCGCCGGTGGGGCGACTTCAGCGCCGTGCTCCGCCCCTTCTGGTCCACGGGCGGCGAGATGGGCCGCTGGGACGCGGAGCTCGTCGCCCTGCTCCCGCGGAGCTGCAGGGTGTTTGCCAGCGCAAGGGCGGGGTTCGACTGGGTTGATACTAGGGCGCTTGGTGAGAGGGGTGAGTCCAAGTACTTATACACCCTCCTTCCCGCTGTTGGTTGGATTCAGTGGTGACTTGGCTTGGCTTGACTTAGCTTCGTCTCCTTTCTTTAAGGGGGAGGAGCGGCGATGGTTGAGGTTGGTTTGGGGGGAGTAGGCCGGTGACCCAGTGACATAGTGACACCGCTGACCACAACCACCACCTCTCGACGACGTATAGGTATAATCTACTGCAACGGCGGCCTAGCAGCCGCAGAAGCCGTCGCCGACTTCGCCGTCGCGATGGTGATATCCACCTTCCGCCACCTCCCCTGGGCGATATCCGCCGCCGTGGTCCCCTACATCACACACACCCCAGCCTCAACCTCAACCCCATCCTCATCCCCAGCCCCATCCACCGCCCCCAACCCATCCGCCGAGGCTGCATTCCTCTTCTCCCACGAGCACACAGTCCACCACAGCCACAACCCCCGCGGCCACACCCTCGGCCTGATCGGCCTGGGCAACATAGGCCGGCAGGTCGCCTCCAAGCTCGGCAGCCCCAGCATGGGCATGCTCGTGCACTACCACGACGTCGCGCGCAGGCTATCACCCGCCGAGGAGCGGCGGCTCGGCGTGGCGGCCTTCCATGATACCCTCCGGGGCCTCATGGCCGCGAGCGACTGCGTCGTGGTGTGCACGCCCGCCAGCCCGGACGGGAGGCCCCTGGTGACTAGGGAGTCGCTGGGGTGGATGAGGAGCGGGGCGAGGCTAGTGAATGTCGCGAGGGGGTCGCTTGTTGATGAGGAGGCGCTGGCTGATGCGCTTGAGGAGGGAAGGGTTAGTGCGGCGGCGCTGGATGTCCACGCTGACGAGCCTAGGGTGTCGAGGAGGCTGCTGAGGTTTGCGGGTCTGGATGTTGCGTCTGCTGGGGCCCGGGGAGGGGAGGTGCTGGGTGATGGGAGAGGTGTGAATCCCGGACGGGTCATGTTGACTTGTCATAATGCGGGCGGGACGGTGGAGACGCATGTTGGGTTTGAGGAGTTGGCTATGAGGAATATTATGGCGGTGCTGGGAGGGAAGGATGCTATCACTCCGGTGAACTTGCACTTTCTGAAGAAGAGCGACACGAAACTGTGACTGATGGCGTACGCTGGGAAATTCGACGAGAAGTCAAGGGGAGATCTGGGCTCGATCATGCATCTAAAGGGGCATCTTGGGGGCTGTGTAATATGATTCTTGGTCCACGTCTGCCATGCCACGGTCTAATTAGTATGGGCGATTATATAGTAACGAAGGCATGAAATATCACCTTCGAATCTATGTACCATTATCGTTCAGTTCAGTCCATCGTACCTCGCCCAATATATCCAAAGTACCGATGATAATGCAACCACGCCAACATCCTGCTCTGAGATACGTCGCCTCAGCGAACCAGCCGCCACAACTCCCAGCGATAGGTAATCCCATCATCCGAAGTTACTAAATTCCACGCCCGATAAAGTCCACGACCGGCGCAGGAGGCTGTGGCACCGACGGTACCGAGGGCGGGGTCGGTGTCCTCGAAGCGACGTTCCTCTGGCCCGAGGACGGGTGATACCGGTGTTTGCGGAAACCCTGTTGTTCACGCGCCTGTTCCATCTCCTCTGTCTCCAAGTCCCGCTCTGGCTCCTGCCGAGGCTGCTCCCGTGCCTCCTGCTGCCTTGATTGCCGCCTCTGCTCACGTCTTGACGGCGCAGGAGCAACACCGGCCACAAGTATCGATGCAGGTGGCTGAATGTGTGATGATCGGGGTCCTGTTTGTCTCATGCCTGGACTCGTGTCATATCGATCGTCTTCGACATGGAAGTGGAAATGCTGGTTCGGCGTGACTGGTCTTGATTGTTGACCATAAACATATGGTCCGTCGTATGAACGATTGTCGTCGGACCGCCTGGTATCATAGGATATCTTTTCGTTCTTTTCGTAAGACCTCTTATCGTACGCCCTTTTGTCGTTGACGTTGTTCTCGTTGTAAGTCTTGTTGTGTACGTGCTTCTCCTTGTTCGTCTTCTTCTTTCCACCGCAGAGAGACAGTGAGAACTTCTTGCCCTTCTTGCGCATCATGTACCAGACAAGCAAGGCAATGAGTAGCGCCAACAGCGAGAGACCACCGATGATGCCGCCCGCGATAGCGCCCGTATTGGTGCTCGATCCACCACTGTTGCCTGCGCCGCCAGCCCCCGCGCCCGCGGTTGCACTCGCACTGCTGTCAGCTCCCACAACCGAAGCAAAGGTAGAGGTGGATCCATCGGCGGCAGTGGTAGTAGCAATTACGGTCGACGGTCCATTCTGACTCTTGCTCCGTGACGCAGCCTCCGCTGATGACTTCGAAGCTGCAGCCGCACTGGCCGAGCTCACCGAGCTCACCGAGCTCGCGGAAGCGGCAGATATGGAGCTGTCAATGACGTACTGCGGCTTGTCAACCATAGAGATGATGGTCTCGGACGCGAAACATTTGAACATGCTCCTCGTTGAGGTTCCGCCCCAGAGGAAGGTACCGCACTCAGGCGCGGCGGCGTCCTGGCAGCACCCGGTCTGCACGCCGACGGAGCTGCACTTTCCAGACTTGACAGCGGCATAGTTCAGACAGACGGTGTAGAACTGCTCTAGTCCCTCGGTAGCGCAGGCGACGACGTCGTTCGTTGTTGAGCAGGATAGAGGCGAGTCGCAGACGTAGGGCTTGGACGAGATGCCCGAATACCATCCGCATGTCTGGTCGTTCTCCCAGGTTTTATTGGTTGATAATGATGACGGCGTGTCGGATGTCACCCGTCTGTGAAGGAGGAAGTCCACGACCGCCTTAGACGGTGGTGCTGTTGGTTGTGGAGCCCATACTTCGTAGTCATCGATCTCTGGTGGTTGTGTTGGGCGGGCGAGGTCGAAGCCCCTCAGGTCCATGACCGGGTCTGGTGTCCATGCTAGCCAGCGGGCTGAGGCCTGGCAGGCCAGAGCAGTCGTTGTGAGTATGGTTGACAATCTCATAGTGTCGATGTCTCGAGTAACGAGCAGTGTATTTATGTTGCGTATCTCTGCCTTCAGTATATGCAAGAAGGAGAAAGGAAACAGGAAGGATGAGGAGGAGCCCGAGGCCAGCGGGGTTCAAAGGCAGCAATGATGTTCTTTATCTTGAGACAGAAGTAACGACAACAAAGAAAGACGGTATAGCGATATATAAAAAGCTTGAATAGCTAGGGTGTGAATAGGGTTGAATAGTATTGTACCAGACAATGTGAAGCAGGTCGATTGATGACGAGGCGAGTTGGGTGAATAGAATGAGAATTAAAAGCGAAGGCCGGGGACAGGGCCGGATGTTGATGAGATTATTGGTCCTCCCACAGGTACCATTCAGGTCCCTGCAGCTGCCTATTGTTCTAGAAGCCGGATACCCTAGGCGCAGAATGAAGGTTCATGGAGAGACAATGGTTGACAAGGTATAGACAATAGCTGCAGTCAGGCAGATGGAGAGATGGGATGGTCGAGTAGGGTGTGACTCGAGGTTGAGATGGACAGCTCCAGGCCGAGAAGAAAGCGAGTTCGTGAGTGAGTGACTGACTGGGCAACACCGGCGACAAGTAGATAATATGCAATTAATTATTGGACCGAGCAGCCGCGATGAGCAACTGATCTATTCCTGGATCCTGAGTGATCTATCCACCCTCGTCGCTGTCTGTCGTCTGGGTAGCCGCCCGAGGTGCATGCACCGGCATCGTGATTCGATCATGGCGTTTCTCGCCTGTTCTTGCACCCCTGCATGCTGATCCGGTTCACAGGGCCGTGCAGTGTCGTTGTGCATATAAGGAGGCTCCCGTTCCCGTTCCCAAAGATCTCCGACGACAATGTGGGTTCATTCATTGCGTGGCCTGCAGTCGATGTATTGAAAACGTGCACCACATCGTGCCGGCTGTGTGATTTTCATGAGTGTTGGGAGCTTTCGGATTGCAATTGTGGATTGTGATGTTCCCAGATACAAATGGCAAGAGAGTTTGGCTTGCGGTTACCTTTCAGGCCTGAAACCTTAACGGGCAGTTCAGAGCCAATCGCTTATTAGCTACTCTTGCTTAAATAATCGAGGACTGGATACTCAGGTACCTCGCTGTTTGGCACGTGCTCTAGGTACCTGGGTACTCGAAGCTTCCGAAGTTGGGGAATCCCCGTCACACCCCTCCTGTCACCCCCACCCGACTCCATCCAGTAGTCAGGGTTCAGGGTTTAAGGTTCCAGGGTTTCAGGGGAGGGTGCCTTCTTTAAATCGACCCGATCCGGAAAGAATCGAAAGCAGTCCGCGCCTCTTCAACCTCAACCTCCAACATACCGTCCTGAGGAATGTTCCGGTCTCACAAGATTTATAGCCGTTGCACTCAGGATTATGACTGAGACATGGCCCCAGAAACATTTCTCTCCAACCTCGTCAGGGCTGGAACCATCGCCACGGCCGTTTTTGGTCATCCCTTCAGCATGAATACCTGATGATGCATCGTCAAGGGCGGCGGGGGATGGCGAGGGTGAACTCCCTCGAGCCATATCTCTCTCCCCCATCTATTTGTTGTGAAGTGCCCCGGTTTCAAGCTCTTGATCTCTTGATCTCTTGATCTCTTGAAATCTTGAAATCCTCTGGCTTGGAAATGATGGTCCATTGCTCAATATCGACGACATGGATGTCAAGTTGTCAACATCGTCCCATGCTTCCTACGATGCAGGTACCTATGACAAGATCGAGGCAGAGGCACAGTACCATGATGAGCGAGGCGCCCTGGAGGGAGATGAGGAAACACATCCCTCGAGGCTGCCCGCCTTCGTCGTCGCTTCTCTGGTCTTGTTGTTTATCTTCAGCCTCATCGCCATCGTGACATCCGGTCTCGTCTTTGCCCATAGGGTCTCATCTTCTGGTGATTGCCTCGCTCAGAGCTGTGTCATGTTCGCGGTATGTGTCCCGAGGTCTCTCCCATCCCATCTTACATCCATCCGTCCTTATCTCCAGCCTTATTTCCAGCTCCCTCCCTCCCTCCCTCCTTGTCTCCATCACCACCTGCGCAGCGTAAGCATGCGGCAAGTTTGGACCACAAGCCACTGGGGGAGGAGAACCACCCAATCCCCATCCGCCGAGCACTCGCTAACCTTGGATTCGACCTAACCAGGCCATAATGGGTTTCCTGTACATCTGTCTCCACCTGCAGGCCGCCCACCGAGGCGATCCCGTCAATCGTGCCCAGCCCTCCTTCCAGCACCCTCTTCACTCGTCTGCCGTCGTCGTTGCCCGTATCGACATCATCGCCTGGATCATCTGCCTCATGGTAGTCTCGGTTTCCGTCTCGAAGAACCCTTCACCAATATCTTCCTTGAATCTGGTTGCATGCGTTTTCGTGACGTAAGTCTACTACCATTCGCTTGTTTTGGGGGAACACAGGAAGCTGCTGGGTTGCAGTGGATTGCTCCAGAAACCCATACCCCTACACCCCGGCCCCTGTAGTGGGCCTGTTGACGATCCGGGGTGTTCGTGTGGAGTATTGTGGGAGGCTGGGATCGACAACGACCACGAATATGGAAAGAAGACCTGGCTCTGAGAGAGGGGAGAGATATCGAACGAGTATATTGACAGTAAACTAACCTTTTGGTGTCTATCTTGCATACTTCCAGACCTACTCTGACCTTCCTTGTCTGTGTCGTCGAGAAAGCATCACGCCCCTTCGACCTTCCCAACATCAACCCTCGCTCATCCGAGCCATCCAGCATTGTAACCTGCCGTGTATCAGCACTCATGAAGCACGTCATGTTGCCCGAAGTTACTTCCGACGACAGCATTTCCCGCCGGGGCTCCGCCGCCTCATCCACTCGCAGACTGAACTCGAACACGCAGCACGCAGCAGCCATCGCCGCCTCAACCGTAGGGAAACACACTCCCAGCGGTGGCCTAAGCGGACCAAGACCACCGCCCGCCTCGGTAAAGGAGGCCAAGCCGTGGGCTTTCAGCAAGTTCGATGACAGGACCAAGAAGCAGCTCTCCGAGAGCGTGAGTGAGGCGTCACACAAGTCCGAGACAAGGCCGAGGGTGGGCGGGCCTAGGCCGCTTCCAACGAGCGATATTGCAGTCAAGACGGGCATACTACCTCCGCCAATCTGTACGGAGCCGAAGTTGTTACCACGCCTACCGGAGCCTGAAACCAGCAAGGAACTCGTCAAGGCTGGGCCAGCGACGCCTTCCAGCGGGGCTTGGAAGGGAGACTGGTCTGCCCTAAAGAATATAACAGGGTGGTACAGTCCGGCAAATAGTAGTGTCACGACGCCCGCCTCCACCCCGGGTACAGAGCATGCGCCCAGACAGCAAAAGGTCCGGCCCTTGTCCACCGTGGCCGAGCACTCTGTCCAGCAAAACCGGGGCCGGAAGGAGATCACATATCCATCCACCGGGACGGCAGCTCCTGTATCTCCTGGTAATCGGAATGGGCCAGCACCACCAGCAGCAGCGACGATAGCAACGCCGAGACGGGGACGAGCGGCTACACATACCACAGTAGCACCATCCTCGTCCACTACAGGAATGCCGAACCGCCCGCGCACCCTGACAGGACCCCGCGATACCCAACAACAACAGCAGCAGATCGGCTTTCCCCGTGACGGCGCGAGCGTACCGAGACCGCCACCATCGGCTGCTGCGCCTGGTCCGGTACGGGCTCCGACGACGGCGAGGGTGCGGCTGCAACGGGCACAGGACGCGTTGAAGACTAACGGGAGGACGTCGTCTGCCACGATGGTGCTCAACAGGCCCCAAAGACTGACGGGCGAGCGGAGACGACCGGGAGATGATCGGCGACGACTTGAGGATGACCCGAGACGCGCAGCCTCTGACGATAGGACCGTAGCATTGAGGGCTCCTGTCCGAAGCGGGAGCGGTGATGTCAGACCACCGGGCTACTTTGTTGACTGAGTGAAACACACACAGACACGACCTCTTTGGTGTCATAATAGTATATATTTCTATCGCAGTGTAACGCCTCCCATGTGGTGTGATACAAACAAAAGCCGCGGTACCACGTGGGCTGGATGCCCTGTCTAATTCTAATCCATAACGCCATCAGTCCGTCCGTCCGTACAATGCCAATGCAAATCTATATGTCTTTCTACCACAAGAGAGAGAGAGAGAGAGAGCGAAAGAGAGGAAGATCATGTAAAGAAGTGCGAGCCGTCCTGCAGCATCCCGATCTCGGGGCACCACTCCATGGCCTGCTTCTTCTGCTGGGCGTTCAGCCACCTGAAGGGCTGGTGATAGCCCAGCGGCTTCTCGTAGTAGACTGTCTCGACGGAGAAGGTCCTGGCGACGTCCTGGCCCGGCAGCTTGGCGCCCCGCTCCCTGAGCTTCATGTAGAACCACTGGTCCTCGAACTTCATCCAGCTCGGCTTGGGCGGCGGGTTACTGTTTTCTTTTCCCTTTCCCTCCTCCTTGTCCTTGTCCTGAGGTTGGCCCTGTCCCTCTTCCCTCGCGACGACCTCATCACGCCCCTGCCTCGCGACCTCGGGGACAACATACCCACTATCCCTCGCGAAATCGTTCCCCGGATCCCTGACAACCTCCAACAACAACCTCGGGTTCCGCAGGCTCAGCCCCCCGTTATACCCGACCCCGTACCTCCCCGCGACCGGCGCCCCGACGAAGTCCCACCCGAGGAAATCCTCCACCACGCTCCCGCTCGCGCCGCAAAGCACGCTGTCCGCCTGGAACATGAGGACCCTCCCCGCGCTCTGGTAGCGCTCCCAGAGCCAGGGCCGCGTCAGGAACAGCGAGACGGAGTCGTGGGTGGGGAAGGTGGTGCCCTCGGGGAGGAAGTGGATCTGGATCCGGTTTGAAGCCATGTGCCGCCTGAAGGCCGGGGAGGGGGGCTCGGCCCAGTTGGCGCGGAGGGTGAGGAGGACTACGGGCCACTTGGGGCCGAGGATGTTGGCGAAGTGGAGGATTATGGGGATTAGGTTGGGTACGCGGGACGGGTCGGTCTCCATTATCACGGCGACGTTGTCTGGGAAGGGGACTGCTGGGGGTGGCGGGGGTGGTGGCGGAGGAGGAGGAGGTGGTGGAGGAGGCGGGTTCATGGCGTGGTGCAGCGCGTCGACTACGAGGAAGTCGTCGCCGTAGCCTACTATCGGCGGGCCGGGCGGTTTGGGCGTCGGTGTCGAGGTCGGGGAAGAGGTTGTTGTTGTTGTGGTGTCGGCGTCGTATGCGCCCTGGCCGACGGTTATGAGGTTGAAGTTGGAGTGGTACTGTGTATGCAGCGGGGTGGTAAGGTCAGTTTCGTTGTCTGTCTGTGTATTGCTGTTCTCCTCCTACTTCGAGGGGAAGGAGAGATGGGACCTACTCCGGAGTTGAAGAGCCGCGAGGTGCTGAAGACCCATATGACGAGCAGGACACCGCCTGCGAGGACCATTGTCCTGACATGGCGTCGACTCCATGAGCCATAGTCGTCCACACCCATTGTCATGATGTGTTATGTGTGATGGTGATCATGTCGTGGGGGTCAATGACGGCCCAGATGGTTGGTGTTTCTAGAATCAGGAGCAATGGATATACGTTATAGGTTGGTTGATGTTATGTTTCGAGGGGACATGTGGAAAAGGAGGCGCGTTTTGGCTGTTGAAACCATTATAGTAATTAATTTAAACATCTCGAAGGACCCTGGAAGCAGAACCTTGGAAGGAATAGTGCTAAGTAGTGCTGAATATTACCGGTAATAGCAGCATCATCGGTCGTCGTGTCGTCAGTGGGGTCTTTTTACGGATCAGTTTGCGCGTCCCGAGTCTCAGAGTCGCAACTTATTACATACTTGTTCGTTCCCGTGTTCCGTGTTCCGTGTTCCGTGTTCCCGGTATTTCATTCTATATTAGTCTTCTCTTTTCTGGGGGGGGAAAAGAGGGAAAAAAGAGGGAGGAAGATCAATGATTTGCTGCTAGTGAATCGAATCAGGACCGATGCAGATCCGATCGGGGCCCCGCTGTGATGCTCACTGATGTTTACTGGTGCTTGCTCACTGACATCTCGCTCTCGGATCTCCCCTGATCATGACCTCGGGATACCGTGCAGTGAGTATGAGAGTAGGTAGGGTGCAAGCCCACCTAATTTACACCACCTATCAGCAAGTCAGCCTGTATAAGTCATGTCCACTCACTCCCCTGAGATCCGAGACTGAACAGATCCCGAGATCCGTGTTTATGCAGCGTCTATCTGCATGTGGCTGCAGCAGCACACAGCAGATGCTATAACTGGCGCACCGTCAGCTCAACACCACCTGCAACACCTCGGGCAGTATGGAGGTTCACCATCAGGACTCTCATGATCTTCCAGTCATTGAGTACTCGAGACGGACAATCATCACTTGGTGAGATATGCCTGTAAAGATAGACAGTCTGGCCAACACCAGTTGCTGCATCTCAAACCCGCTGCGGATCAAGGGCAACTCTCCAATATGAGGCATATCTTTGTAGGGGATTTCAGTCTATTGACGCTGTCGTGAGATCTCTCTCGCCAACATGACCAGAGTAAGTGGTGTCAATGACATACATATTGGGTCTCAACCCATAGTAGATATCTAGATACATCGACATGGGCCATTCCTGACCAATGGTTAGACTATAAACTTCAAAAAACAGAACATTTCACATCGTGAGTCCACAACTTCTTCAACAAAACCACGCTATCTCCCTCTCATCCATCCATCCACCTCCCCTCGGCCCCTCACGACCGGCGCCGGATCCCAATCTCCAGCCCCAGAGGCTTCCTCAGGAACCCCTCCTTGGTGTCCAGGTAGTCCTGCCTCAGGAACACATCATACCGCCTCGCCCACGTCGCCACGATCAGCTTCATCTCCATCTCGGCCACGTTCCTCCCCACGCACGCCCTCGGCCCGAAGCTGAACGGGATGAAGGCGTTCTTCTGCCTCGCCGTCACCTCCTCCCACCTCTCGGGCCTGAACTCGTCCGCGTCCGCGCCCCAGATCTCCCTGCTGTGGTGCACCGAGTACGTCGGCACCGAGAGCACGGTGCCGGGCGGGAAGTAGTGGCCGAGGAGGTGCACGCCCTGCGAGTCCGGGGGCACCTGCCGCGGGAGCCCGATGCCGCTGGTGGAGTGGAACCGCAGCGCCTCGCTGATCACGTTGTGCAGGTACGGCAGGTCGCGCACCTGGTCGTACGTGGGCACGTCGGCGTCCCCCGGGAGGGAGGCGTCGAGCTCGGCCTGCAGCTTGGCGAGGACCCCCGGGGTCCGCACGACGTGGTACAGCAGCGCGCAGGACGAGTTGGAGGTTGTGTCGCTGCCGGCGATGAGCTGCGTCAGCGCCTCGGCCGTGAGCTCCTCGCGGCCCATGGGCTGGCCCGTCTCGTCCTTGCCCTCCATCAGCCGCGCCAGGAGGTCCTTGCGGCCGGGAGGGGGCGGGCTGTCGAGGCGGGAGCGCACGCGCGCGATGGCGATGCCCGCGAGGTTCTCCACCGCCGCGAGGCCCTGGCTGAAGAAGGGGTCCGGGAGGTGCCTGGCGTAGGGCTTGAGGGAGGGCAGGGCGCCCAGGGCGGCGCTGACCTCCCCGCGGCGGTTGAGGATCTCGATGGCCGGGGCGTAGATGGGCGGGGCGTCGGGGGAGGAGCGCACCTCGGCCAGGTCCTCGCCGCGCTCGAGCATGCCGAAGGGGGCGCCGAAGGCGAGGTCGCCGATGATGTCGAAGGCGAGGTAGTTGAACCAGTTGAGGCAGTCGATGAAGGCCGTGGGCGCCTTCTCGCTTCCCGAGCCGTTCCGGGCGATCAGCTCGTCCCACCGCTGGACGAAGAGCTCCAGGTTGTGGTGCATGTACGGCTCGAACTCGACGATGTGCTTGAGCGAGAAGGTGTGCGCCACGATCTTGCGCTTGCGGCTGTGCTCGGCGCGGTTGCGCGTGTTGAAGAGGCCGCGGCGGATGGAGACGAAGGCATCGTAGAACTCACTAGAGGGTGACGGAGAGGGGTAAGTAAGTTGAGTTTTCTAGTGTGTGTTTGCGTTTGTTGTGTGTGTGTGTATGTATGATGAAGAGGAGGAGTGATGTGTGCATGTGTATATTCACTCACGTCCCATCACCACCACAACGTCTAGTAGTGAGTGAAGGGAAAGGAAGCAGGGATTATATTGGGGAATTCGTTGTTGGTTTTTTGTTTTGTTTTTTGGATATTGCTGTCGTCGTCACTCACCTCTTCAGGAACCCATTTCCATGTCCGTAGATGACGTTGATGGCCTTGTCGTCGGCGATACTGACATGGTTTGGCTGGATGCGGACGACTGGCCCCAGCTTCTTGTGAAGCTTATCGACTGTGAGGTACCGGTCTCCCCTCCGACATACGAAGAGTAGCCATAGGTTTGAAAACTGTGCTGGGAAGGGCGCCGGTATGCCCCGAAGGAGACGGAACTCGACAAAGTATGGGTAGAGGTAGTAGACGACGAAGAACAGAGGTACTGCCAACAGCGCCCACGGCGTCAGGAGGACCTCTGTGATGGCCATCCTCTAGTAGAGTGGTGGTAGGGAAGGAGCTTTCTCTTGAGCGTAGACTCGGGAGAGGACAAAGCTGATGGATTTATCTGCCAGTGGTGTCTCTTCTCTCTCGCTCTCTCTCTCTCTCTTCTCTTCCTTCTCATGAGGTATGTCGAGAGGTCCTAGATATATGTGTATATATTTTTGTGTTGTGTCCTCACATCCCTCCTTCGCCTCGAGACTTCCCGTGTTTAATTACCATCTGCCACCTACAGTAGCAGTAGCTATGTCAAGGAGCGAAGATCTTCTTTCCCGAGGCCCCGGATTTCTCTATCCCTCCCCGGGTCAAAGTCCCGTCCCCCCCACATTCGGTGGCCATTGTCCAGTAATATAGCCGCTAATTGCTACTTAGAGTTCCCAAAAAAAAAGTACTTTCCCGTCGATGTCACGTCGATGTACGCTCGTCTTGGAGGCAGTGCGAAGTGCTCATCAAACCTTGGACCAGCCCCTGGCCAATACTCCCTCGACGTGGGTGCACGCACGCACGCACGCACGCACGCATGTGCCTCGTGCCTCGGGCTTTGGAACGGCACTTCGCTACGGGCCCGTGTCTGGTGTGTGCAGGCCGGCAATGGCAAGAGGCTGGCCGGGGTGGATTGCCAATCATGATCGACGCCATTGAGGGTCGTCGGGTAAGAGACCCTCAGGCCCCAGTGGAGGCGCACATCCGGGCCCGAGATGCCTTTGAGACTTATGATGCGGGGGAACGAACCGGATCCAGGCCTGATGCAGACATCTCCATGGGGAAGCGGACCCGCCTGGTGACCCCGGCACTCACTCACGGGCAAACAATAGCCGTGTTATATGGGGCCTGGGGGGAGCCTCAACCTGCCTAATGCCCTGGCTATCACTGGCCATGCAGCTAGTAATGCCTGGTTGTGTAATGCTTGCTGCCTTGCTGCCACAACATAACCGGGGAGAGGGTAAAGACTCTCGCGTGGCCCGAGCC
>LKEB01000031.1:314951-324971 GCA_003795295.1 Cytospora leucostoma | reverse complement strand
TATGTCATATCTTCCGCCGTCATTTGCCCATGTCCCTCGTGACCAGTGACGTTTGTCGATCTTGACCGGTCTCCAACTGTCGGTATAGCTCGTCGGGAATGGTTCCAAGGAAAGATGAGACCGTGAAACCGTGATAACTAATAAAACAAGGTAATGTTGACCAACTGTTTGTTGTTGAGCGCTGTGGTGATCCCCCCTGATCCTCATTATCCCCCCTCCCCTAGGATGGGTGAATGGACCCTAACCCTTCAGATTCCTGTCTCCAAAGGGGGGGGTGACCAGGGGGGTGGCATAAGGAATTGGTTGGGATCATCAAACGTGCAGAACAACTTCGTGCTAAACCATCAATATGACGTGTGGTGGGTTGCACATAAACTTTTTTTGAAGGAAAGGTTGAAACTCGGATCAGAAGTCAAGTACCTTCTTAGGTTGGCAGGTCGATTGGAAGTATAATATAAGAAGTGAGAGATTGCCCATGTCACCATAGATACAGTTCATACGACTTGCAGTTATCTCCAGTTCTCCGGTTATCGGGGTTAGCCCCTAACCCTCTGCTAACTGATGCGGGGGGTTGATGTGGGGGGGTTTGATGCGGGCCCCCCTTGAGAACAGCATGATCTGCTGAGGGGCTCTCCATCGCCGCTGACACTTGGCTATCCGCCCCTTGGCTGTGTATGGCGGAACAGAACTCGTGACACATCGGCAGTAACATCCCTTCGTTCTCCTCCCCCTCCCTTATCATCTCCCCTATGTCTTGGCGCGTGGCCGGGCCATCCGCCAGCACGCACAGGAACTCCATGATGGATGCATGTAATGTCGCAGCTGAAGATGGTCTAAGCGCTGGGGAGGTGCACCGCGTGGAGGTCAGACCGGTGCACGGGGTTGATAGAGGCAGTGGTGAGGACGATGACGAAGACGACGATGACGAGGGCTCCGGGTACCAGCCCCTCTGGGTCAGGCTGGCTTGTATCGGTCTCGACTTCCTCACCCAGACCTACGACCAGATCAGGATCGTGCCTGAGCTTGCGCTGTTTGAGCAGTATGTCTGTAGGGCTCACTATGGCCACGACGCTGGGAGCAACCTCATCTCGTATGGGGCCATAGTACCCCCCGAGTTATGCAAGACACACGATGTCCAGTACCAGTTGGCACGTCTGAGGAGCTGGAAGGCCCTCTTTGATGGCATAGCGAGTACGAATCAGAAAGCTCTTTTTTGTTTTATGTCGTATCTATGCACTCTCGCTGACACCATGTGATAGTCCTGCTCACCGCGATCCCTATGGGCATCCTCGCCGACAGGATCGGGCGGAAGAAGGTGATAGCCACAAGCATCTTGGGACCTATACTACAGCTGTGCTGGGTAGTCGCCGTCTGTGAGTCTCTTCTCACTTCATATACCTCCGGATAGGTAATGTATCTAATGCATGCCAGGCCTGGGGAGACTCGGTCACGGTGAGATGGGAGCGGTATGGGCAGGCTCCATCTTCCTGCTCATGGGGAACCTGTCATCCGCGAACGCCACCATCTACGCCATGGCGGCGGACTCGTGCCCCCCGTCGCAGAGGAGTCGGTACTTCTACTACCTCTACTCTACCTTCCTGGTCTGTGAGCTCATAGCTCCCGCCTTCGCCTCCGCGACCATCGAGAGGAACCTCCTCATCCCGTTCGCCGTGGGCTTGGCCTGTCTCTCGCTGTGCTTCCCCGTCCTAGGTGCCATGCCCGAGACGCACAAGTTCGGAAACCACCAGGGAACTATTTCTCGTCCGCGACGCCGGCCGGAATCCCCCAAGGACCAGAACGACGCCCACGAGACCGATTCCCTGCTGTCAGCCCCACCCAGCCACCCAGCCACCTCATCGGCGCGATCTGACCACAGCCTTCTCGCTGTGCTGAGGGACAAGAACATCCTCCTCGCGCTCTTCGTCCTGTTCGTCGGGGCCCTCAGGCAGGGGACCATCTCCGTGCTGCTCCAGTACGCCGCCGTGCGGTTCGGGTGGCCGACGTCGCGGACCGCCATGCTGGTCTCGGCCATAGCAGCGAGCAACATCCTGCTCTTCCTCGTCATCCTCCCGCAGGCAATCGCCTTCCTCACGTCTAGGTGGCATGTGCCGACCCAGCTGATCGACTACAATGTCGTCTCGGGGAGCCTGGTCATCCTCGCCATCGGGTCTGCTTTGATCGGTCTTGCGTCGTCGATGACTTGGCTCATCTGTGGTATGTTTCTAGACCTTCTACGAAATTACCTTCTGGAATATCACCTGCTCACTCGCTCTTTTCGCAGCTGTGCTTTTCTTCGCCTTCGGCTACGGTACGAGGGTGGCCGTGCTCTCCCTGATAACCGCCTGGACGGACGAGGACACACGCGCCAGCACCTTTGGGGTCGCGCAGATCGTGGAGGGCGTCGGTAGGATCTGTGGTGATCCCATGCTGTTGAGGGTATTCGCTCGCTCCATGCAGCTGGAGGGCGTACTCCAGGGCCTGCCATTCTTCGTTGCAGCTGTAAGTTGTTGGAATGCCGGAGTGATCGTTTGCGGTCGGCTGACATTGCTATTACCAAGGCCGGCTTCAGCACTGGTGCTATAGCATGGCGTTTTGCGACAGTCACCACGACCACGAGGTGACATGACAGTTATGATCTGTCGGTCTTGCTTGCCTTTTCAAGGTCGAAGCGCTCACGTTTGGAAGGCCAATGGAGACCTTGGCGATGAGCTACGAGCGTTGGTCCTCAAACACTATCCCAGCCTGGCACGGCTGCAGTTCCCGCAGAAACCTCTTGGTGGATGGAGGCAGGCATCTACTTGCAGGGCGTCTACAAAATCGAGTCCGCCAGTCGCACTTGGCACAACGATATCGGATCCAATATCTGGGTATGCTACCGGGTTAATGCCGGATGGACGTCATGATTCACGGGCTACAATGAGCATGGAGGTAGTTATGCCGAGCATATCGACCATACGCGTGGGCAGTGCTTGTTTCCCAGAGGCAGACTCGAGGAAGTGGACAGGTGGTGTGAGGCTGCATACCGGCGTCGGCGGCGACGGGTCTCCGAGAAGCCAGATCGGTGGGCCCAGGTGGTTACAGACCGTCCCAGATGATACTTCTCTGTTGTGTTCACGGAGCAACATAGGGTACCATCAGGGTAAATCGAATGAGCTTCAGGCAAAAATAGACCAGGGGGACCAGCTGCAGGTCGAGAAGGACGTCCGAACTACTGGTCGGGAACCAAGCTGCATGCTTTTTGGACTGGCTCTGAAGAGTGTCACTGATTGGAATATCACCAAGCAAGCGGGCTGCAACTGGTAGGAAGCCGGGAAGGTTGAGAAAAGAGTTGGAAACTTCGATCTACCGTGCGATAGGTAGATGATGCCAAGCATGTTGTCCACACGCTTGAGTACATCTATGAGACGAGGAGCTCGTAGGACCAGCTGTACTTTCTGCACTGCTCGAGAAGAATTGCTGTCCCAACCCGTCATCCCGTACGAATCTGGCCATCTATCACCAAAGAATCGCTATGGCCATACGTTCAACCGATAACATGAGATGAAAGACGGCACGGCCTTCCCTCATCGGTCTCGCTACTTATAAACCGCCTTGTAAGTTGAAAGTAACCGTTGACTACGATATTTCCTGCTTCCTTATTGCATAGTATGAAGCACGATAGAGCTACTAGCAACCTTTGAGAGACGATATAAGTATAGCTAATTATATCTCGTCTGGTGTCTTGAGTCTAAGGCGAGACTGAGGGTGAAATCAAGTCTGGGTGGAGTAGTCACAACTGTAGTCGAATACTTGGAACTTCATTCGTAGTAACCGGTATCTGAGGGAGGTCCTGGGGTCTTCTAAGGGAATAGATAAGGAGATGAAGGGAAAAGGACAGGGAAAAGATGGAGATTTGTAGGGCGCGAGCGAAAGGACAGAGAAAAGGAGCGACAAATCGACCCTAACCCACCAATCCAGTTGACCGGGCCGACATCACAACTACAGATAAGAAATGCAGACCACAGCAGCATAACAAGTTGCCGCTACGATATCGCATCTGGACGCGTAACCCAGTTTCGTCTGCATTGTTACCCTGATACTTCCGGCGTATAGTCTACAGTACCTATATACACACCAAGGCTGTTTCCCTGGGGCACACTCCACTGAGATAGCCGGCCGAGATAGCAGGGAGGATAACGTTACACACCCACGAGTCCGCTTTGGGGATACACTCCTCCAATGATACGGGCACCCTCTTGAAGATATATAGCAGAGTCGTTGCCGGGGGACCAGCAAGGCTTCCCTGCTTCGAGATGGCAGCAGGTGGAGGTTTCTCTTTCTTGCAATCCCTCAAGTCCTGGCGGAACAGACCCAAGGACCCAGACTACAGGTACGCCAGACTTCAAACCGAAGACGACGACGACGACAACAACAACAACATGGCACCACGTGAGGAGGTAGTGGTCAGCGAGTCGAGCATCGATGGCGTCGATGCCGACATGGCCAAGCGGGTCCTGCGAAAGATCGACATGAGACTTATCCCGTTGCTGTTTGTGACTTACGGGCTCAACTTCATGGACAAGACCATCCTGTCCAGCGCTTCTGTCTTTGGTCTCCGGGATGACACGGTTCGTACATACCATTCCAAGCAAATCCAAAAACTCCCACCCGGCTCATTCGTATCTCTCCCAGAACCTCAAAGGCCAGGACTACAGCTGGGTCTCGGCCATCTTCTACTTCGGCTACCTCGCCTGGTCCTACCCTACCACCCTGCTCATCGCCCGCCTCCCGGTGGCGCGGTACCTAGCCGCCAACACGCTGATATGGGGCGTCATCGTCGCCGTGACCGCCGCCTGCACCAACTACGGCGGCCTGCTCACCGTGCGCTTCCTCCTCGGCGTGGCGGAGGCCACCATCACCCCGGCCTTCATGTTCATGACCACGAGCTGGTACACGCGGGACGAGATCCCCTTCCGGACCGGCATCTGGTTCTCGGGCAACAGCATAGGGGGCATGGTCGCGTCCCTCTTCGCCTTCGGCGTCGGCCACATCGACGACGGCGTCGGGCCCTGGCGGTGGATGTACATCATCCTCGGCGCGGCCACCTTCCTCTGGGGCGTCGTCCTCTGGCTCGCCCTGCCGGACAGCGTGTCCGCCGCGCGGTTCCTCACCCCGGAGGAGCGGAAGTTCGCCGCGGACCGCGTCATCGTCTCCGGCACCGGCCGCACCGACGGGACCTACTGGGACTGGCGCCAGGCGCGCGAGTGCCTGGCCGACCCCAAGACCTGGCTCATCCTCGCCCTCGAGGTGCTCACCCAGATCCCCAACGGCGGCACCCAGAACTTCGGCAACCTCGTCATCGTCTCCTTCGGCTTCACCAGCCTGCAGAGCACCCTCATCAACATCCCCTACTCCCTCCTCTCGGGCGGGTTCATCGCCCTCACGGGCTGGCTGGCGGGGCGGTACCGCCGCGCGAACTGCCTCCTCGTCGCCGCCGCCGTGGTCCCCTGCGTCGTGGGCTCCGCCCTCATGTACCGCCGCGGCGACGTCCCCGCCGGGGCCCGGCTGCTCGGCTACTTCCTCCTGAGCACGGGGCCCGCGGCCATGCCGCTCGCGCTGTCGCTCGTGCAGGCCAACTACCGCGGCGTGACCAAGAAGATGACGGTCACGGCGCTGCTGTTCCTCGCCTACTGCGCCGGCAACATCGCGGGGCCGCAGCTCTTCCGGGCCGCCGAGGCGCCGAGGTACGAGACGGCGTTCCGGGCCATCCTGGTCTGCTACGCGCTCGTCGTCGCCCTGGCGCTGGCGCTGCGGGCGTACCTGGCCTGGGTCAACGCGCGGAGGGCGAGGGAGGAGGGGTTCGAGGGCAGCGCGGGCGCGTCGGGTGCCGTTGGGGACGGCAAGGTGGTGGTGGACGTGGCTGCTTCTGGGGCGGATGCTGTGCGTGGGGTTGAGCTGAGGAGTGCGGACTATGAGGATGTCACGGACTGGCAGACTCCTGGGTTTAGGTATCGCTTGTGACCACTGCAGGAGGGTAGATATGAGATGTAGAAGGGACATGGTGCCCTATGTCCAAGTAGCGTTCGATTACCGAGATATTGAAGGAACTATGAATGCGCAACCTGTTCCGAATATAAGAAAGAATAAACAAGGTCCTGCATCATCGTATCTCTTGTCCAGACAGACAGACATCTGGGCATGCATTCAGAGGTATGAAAGTGAACCTGACCCGGCCCCAGCTAGGAGTAATGTATGATGGAGCCGAGTTTCTCTTTATACCTGTAGTCTTCCGTACCATCATGGTATTTTGCGAAAGGCCACTACATCCTACTCCGATGTGCCGACCAGTAGGATCTGTATAGATGAACAGTTTGGCATACGGGCGTTTGAGTGCGGGCGGTATAGTCACACAGCCACCCCTTTTCCTTTGCCCCGTGGTCTCAACCAACTTACAGGCACACTCGATCCAAGGATGCTGTGAAATCTCTTGGTTTTGAATAATTGTAAATTTGATCGGCTATCACATCGAATGGTTACTCCAGCCTTTACTCGTCCTAACGTGGAGAACACAAGACGACATCCGCATTGCAAGTAATCAGGCTCCTTCTCCTCAAGTCCCATCGAACCTCGTCAGGCATGATAGTCATCCATAGCATACATAGTATGCGGCATCTTCATTATGTGTGGGCTCGGTGTACTACGTGATTAGGAACTACGACAACAGACATTCAGCCCCCAATATGACGACCAAAGGGAAATAGAAAAGCTAAATGGTAAGTATGTAAGCAGCAGCACCTGGTATAACATAACGTCAACGCAGTGCTACAGAATGCCGGTATCAATATATCCCGCGTCCCTCAAGATCGCCCTCGATGACCACAAATATGTCCAACAACGTGGCCCTGTTACACCCTCAAAGATGAACCCCCCAAACCCGCTTGCACCCGACACTCGTCTGTCTTTTTTGTGTTGGGGATATTATCTCGCCACGACACCTTTTTAGTTTGACCCCTTTTGTTTTCGCTCCAGGCAGAAAGGTAAGTTGATAGCCCAGACCAGGTGAGATTCTCCATGCGGCAATTCATCGTATTTCCAAAAGCCGCCCTGGGGGACCTTGTTGCTAAATCCAGATTCCTCTCTTCCTTCGACAGTCATGGATACCCCTACCCCATCTTGACATCGCCATCTACCCCGACACCGGCAAAGGGCACCGTCTGCACCTGTTGTTGCTGCTGCTGCTGTCGGAGATCTCCTTGTCCTTGCACCTCCTGCTGTTGCTGGCCACCCTCCCTCTTTTTCCTGCCGAGACGCTCACACCACTCCTCGGCGCTCACGATAGTGCCGTCTAGCACCCCGCTCACCTGCGCCATCATGTCCAGGCCTTCCTTGGCCAGGACCAGGACCCGCTGTGCACCGTCCCTAACCTCCTTCTCCTTGTCCTCTCCGGACGAAGAGGATCGTGATTGACTCGCGCTGGAGTTATCGGTTTCTTGGGTTGCCAGCCTGAATCGTTGCGGCAGGGAGGTCAAATGTCTCCTGACCAGCGCCCTCGCGTTATCAGGGAGCGCTCCACCTGCGTACTTTGACACAGTCTCTATAACACCCTGCAAAGTCTTCAGCACGTCCGCCCGCAAGGCGTCAATCCGTGCCCCAAGCGCGTGCCGCGCCTGTTCGTCGTCCTGGCTGCCCGATGCACTGCGCACACCTGTCATGGCCTGGTCCTCTTGGTCGGAGTAACTACCATACTTATCCAATGCATCCTTCAAAGCACTGATGACCCTTCCTATGTGCTCGTTCGCCCACCGCAGCCAGCTCAGACAGTACTTAAGACTTCGGAGGCTCTCCTCACTCATGGCGATGCTGAGGCCCGATGTCGACATTATCAGTCGTGACTGCCATGCCGTCGGGGTGGCGGATGACGGGCGAGAGCCGGTAGGCGTAATCTGGTCCATTCTGTCGTTCTGGCTGGATATGGCGTTCTCTGTATATGCTGGGCTCCGCGCATCGTCGTATGCCGGCAGTGTATCAATGGTGCTCATAGAGAGCCTTCTATGATCTTTGTCCGTGAAGCCGTAGGGATCCGTCTGTCCTTGTAAATCCGGATTATTGGAGTTGGTCAGGGCAGTGTTACTGAATGGCTCTCTCCTGTATGATGTTGAACCGCCCCGATTATCTACTCTCCTCCTCTTGTTGCTCTTCTCCCCTGATTCCAAGTCATTCGACAGGTGATGTCTGCCCTTCCCGCGGAAAAACCACCTCACACCACCTTCGATACCAGACATCTGAAGACCGGACCCAACGACACCCTCAATGTAATCTACAGGTGTCTTGATGAAGCCGGGCGAGAAATTCTTGGTCGTGTTGTACGCGGAGACGGTACCCTCGATTGGCTTTGCAAGAAGAGAACCAGAAGTCATGACCAGCGACAATAGAGGCTCGGGCGGGCCAGGGGTACCGAAGTTATTCGAGGGAGAATTGGACATTGGCGTGTTCCTATTTTGGGGAGACGAGACGAAGTCTTGGAGCACTGCTTGTCAGTACCTTGATTCCAGGTCTGTGCAGGTGGGAGTAACAATTGCGAGATAAGACGAGCACTTACCGGCCTTGAGGTCGCCGAGAGCCTCTGCTGCCATTCGCACATCTGGGTCGTCCAGACTGACACTGCTTGCCCTGCCTCCCAAGGGGTCTGGGCTCAGAGGCCCTCGTATACCGTGGCTCATGCCCTCGATGTCCATCCTTGCAGGTGAGTCGGCTGAGGGCGCATTATAGTACACAGAGTAGGGGTTGCCCGTAGGCCAGCCTCTGGGTCGCGGTGGCGGGGAATATGATGTCGTATCGCTTGTTGCAGACGAGGGGCCGAATCTCCGTGAAGAAGGATTTGCCGGGCCCGTCAGCGAGGCGAGAGAAGGTAACGAATTGAGGGTGTTGTCGTGGGAGGGGTTGAACTGCAGAGGCGCAAGTTCATTGGATGACGGGGGATCTGGGAAGCTCAGGGTCGACGGGTCGTGATTATGCTGAGCGTGTGCATATGAGGGTGGAGAGTAGGCTGGAAGCGGTCCCTGAGGCCGTGGTGACAAGGAAGACGGAGTTGGCAACTGCTGTTTGTTCTGTTGCTGTTGATGGGTGTGTTTACTACCGCCAGGAGAGAATGGACTTTTTATGTTGGGGTTTTGATATGACGGTGACAATGTCGTAGAGCCTCGCGACTGATGATGTGTTGTCGTCGTTGTGGTGGTGGTGGTGGTGTTGTTGTTGGTAAGATCTGGGCTGCCTTGTTTGGCGGTGGTGACAAAATCGACGACGGGAGGAAGCGGTGGTGGTGGGAGTCGCATGTGATTCTGGTTTAGCTGCTGCTGTCGCTGCTGCTGTTCCTGCTCCATTTCGGCAGGCCTCTTTTGACCCACTTGTGCGCGTGCTCCTTCCTTAAGATGAACCTCCTGGTCCGGATTGTGCCGGCTGTTTCGGCGCAATTCTGGGGCTCGGCGGATGCGAAGTCGGACCTGGCGATTGAGATTCCGGCCAGGAACGCTCTGATATGTCCAAGTATGTCAAGTTCTTGTATGGTAATCCGGGATTGTGTCTCGACTAGACCGTCATTTAAGGACAATGGCGACGGCGGCCAGTCGAGCTGAAAGAGGCCGGTGAGGCACGAGGGCGACAGTGACACCGGCTTGCCGTACCGTACCGTATTCAACCTAAGGTTGCTAAGAGAGGAGGATGAGGAGGAGGAGACCGGGCAGAAAACGGCATTGATAGGAGGTCTAGTGAGACAGTGAAGAGCGGGTTAAACTCCAAACAGGGCTGAAGAACATGCACACCATAGCAAACCACACACGCGCGCAACACACCACACCTTGAGACACGCACAACACACAACACGATGGCCGGTGAAGGAGTACCTAGGCAGGTAGTCAACGTCGGAGAGGAGAGCAAGCGGTCGTCCGAATGTATACACTGCCCTACTCAAACCTGGCAGCAGATGTTGTGTGGCATATTGCAATGTCGCAGTTGGCAGTCTGCAGATGCCAGATATGAGATGAT
>LKEB01000031.1:89064-300909 GCA_003795295.1 Cytospora leucostoma | reverse complement strand
GCGGCATGGTAGCGCCAGATGGGCCGGACGACGAAGAGAGTTTAAGAAGGAAGAAGGTCACCATGGGGGTTTCGCACATACCATGTTGGGCGACTCTGGAGCGGGCAGAGTCGCCAAGATAAAATATCCCAGACAATACCTCGGTACATATATAGCAGAGATTTTAATCAGCGAGAAATCGCAATTGCAGGTCACAGCGGGCCCCCCCATGCTCGGATGGAGTGTGGTCCTAGCCCCGTTGCCACAATACCGTATTGACTCCGTACACTATGTGCGGTACTTGCCATCACTTCTGTCGAAGGGGGGCCTGGCGTGATAAAAGAGATTTGCCTCGCAGTCCTCCCCAAGGTTTCCAAACTCACATCTTGAACAAACCACGCGTGATGTCACCACGCAGCCGCTGAACTCATGGTGTCTAGTCTGATTTCGATATCACACGCACATGTTGATCAAGGTTTTGATTTTGGCAATTCAAGGAGTGGAAGACAAGTCAGGGCAGCACAGGGTAAGGCTCTCCGGTTATGGGTATGGTGGAATGGGTCCACAGAATGGTGACATTTCGGACCAACCCGGCAGCCTACAAATAGTAGGACCGCCTCCACCGTTCCCATTTCCCGTGGTAATGGCATCCCCGTCAGGCTGGTCAGGGCCGTCAGGGCCGGCCAGGAAGGCCAAGACTTTACCTAGGTAGCCATACCTAGTAAAAGGTGTGTCTCCCCGTGCCCTCCCCCCCCCCGGACCGTAACCTCCCCATGCCCACAAGTCTTTGCCAAGTAATTGCTACTAATTACCTAGGTATTTCCAGAAGTCATATGTATGCTTTCAACTTGTCAGCCGGCACACAGGTAGGTAGGTATACAGGCACACTCACGCTACCGCGTTACCTAAGTATGGGAGGGGGGGGGCCGCTAGGCCAGTAGGCTCGCAACGGCTTTTCCCTCATTGTTCTAGACTAACCGACGTACCAAGCGGGTTGTCAGTCAGGGATGAGCCCGTACGTTGGTCTGCTCAAACGACCCGGGATGCTGGGCCGGGTCGGGTCGGATCCATCCGCCCTTGTCCCCTACTGTACATGACATATCTGACTACCGATGGGTGGGTGGTATGCAGGTAGATATCATATCAACCCTGCTCAGAGGTTGGCTTTCTACCTAGTTTCCCCGGTCATGATTGGGCTGGAAGTCAGCCATCTTTTTTAAATTCATGACGCTGGTTGACCGGAGTATAACCAGGCCTTTAAAGCAATCACGGGCTGTTACACTGTTCCCTCCGGGAGATTGGTAGGTGCGGCACGCAGGTCAAATACATTTCTCATTGTTCCCCCTTGATGGCAAGCAAGACTACGTAAGTAGCTATTGTGTATGTGGCCTTCAAGGGCGCGCAATATCAAACATCTCTGGGCGAGATGGTGACTTCGACAGTCCGAAGACGTTTGGCTCACAGAAGTGGAAGATCCGAGCACACTCGACCCTCCCCTTCCCAGGTCAGCCCGATCCATCATTCATCAGTTTAGTTCGGAGGCTCCGAGCCCTCATCCCACTCCATCATGTCCGGGTTGTAGTAGTGGACAGCCCGGCACCACTTGCCGTTGCCGGCCATGACGCCGGCGCGGTAGCAGCTCGCCCTCTCCACGGCCTTGGCCACGCAGGCGTGGTCGGCGTCGCGCTCGGCCCAGGGCCACTTCATGGTGAAGTGCATGTCGATGCCGTAGAAGTACCGTCCCGAGTTCGACCCCTTGTCCGGGTTCTCCAGGACCCAGTCCACCGTGGCCGGGTACTTGGTGTTGCAGCTGTAGTAGTTTGAAGGGTTCCCGTTGCCGCCGCATGTTGCGTGGATGTTCTCCTGTTGATCACTGGTCAGCATGATTACTTATAGCATTCGTTTGGAGAAGGGATGGGGGTGGGTTGGGGTTCGGGAGCGAAGTATGTAGTCTATCATGCTTACCATTATACCGCGGCACCACCCACCATTCTTCTGACCCGTGCCGGAGATGGTGATGCGGTACCTGAGCTGCGAGCCGCCCGGCCAGTCGCTCTGGCACTGCTGCCAGTAGTACCTCTGGTTGTGCGCGCCCGCGTACTTGCAGTCGTCGGGGATGAACTCGTTGGTGAGGTTGTTCCCAGCGGCGGTGTCGGTGTCGGCGTCGGTGTCGTTGCTCGGAGTCCAGATGCGCCAGGTCCCCGTCGAGTTGTCCTCGGGAGGCCAGTCGAGAGGGTCCGACGCGTTGATGTACGGGATCAGGGCGTCGGTGCCGGCCGAGGTCGGGTTCGCGTCTTCCGTGTCGGACCAGTTGGCGGCGACCAGAGAACCTCCCAGGCCAGGCGGGATGCCCGGGTTGGCTGCAGACCATACTAGGCGCATCAGGGAGGGGTCCCTCCACACGCCCGGGTTGGCATATCCCAGGGGGTCGGCGATGCCCAGCAGGGGCGGCTGTCCGGGATAGTTCCAGCCAAGAGGATCGGGCCGTAGCTGGGCGATGGGGGCACCCCACCAGTCTACAGCGGCGCACCATCTGAGATGACGACGAGGATATATGTCAGTTCAGGGTAGCGGGCCTTCAACAGAGGGAAGAGGGGATAATTGTTTTGTCACATCGAAAGTGAACAGGAAGGTGAGTAGGCTTGTGGTTACGTACCGCCAGGTGAGAGCGTCACGGTCCGCAACTATGTCATCACCAGGTAGTGGGAAGTCCCATCGTCTCGTGACGACCCCGAGGTAGATGCCATTCTGGTTGAAGACGACACGGTCGAATCCAGGGGCCTGACCGAAACCACCAGTCCATGCGCCAGCCCAGGTGAGAGGATACATGTACATGGGGCCGGTGCCGTGGAGGCTATCGGCGGTCCAGCCAAATTCTCCCAAGTGGGTGGGGGCTAGGTTCCACCTGGCGAACATACCGATGGGGAAGGGGTATCGCATGCTGGGTGTCCAATATTAGATCAACTCAAGTCATATATGGTGTAGGTTCATTCATAGCTGGGGATGAGACACCGAACTTACTTGCCACTCGTCTGCCAAGGTCCAGGAGGGTTGTCTCGAGTGCGCTGAAGCACCTCGTAACCTTGAGCCAGGGCGTTGTAGATATCCGCGCGACTGTATCTAATGGCATTCGTATTATCCAGGTTGTAGGGACTCGAAACCATCACATAAGGTGGGATCGGATTGGTGGTATGGTTGCCTACATAGTCCGCGTAGTTGAGGGGCAGGTCACTGTAGCCGTTGCGGCGAGGGACGACACGTGTAGCCCCGACAGCAGATGTAGGGGTGCCGCTGACGCCGACGCCGACGCCGATGGCGACGGTGTTGTTGACATTGATATTGACATTGAGGGGCGTGGCCGAAACGAGACCGAGGAGGAAGAGCGTGAAGAGCATGAGGAGGAGTGTGGGCTTCATCTTGACCTTTGACATCTTGAGGATCGATGTAGTGAGCTTCTAGACTTGCTTTGATATCGCCGTGCCGAACACACGACTAGGTTGGGTAGGGGTAAAGTCAGAATAGAAGTATGAAGGCGAGGTAGAACGGAAGTGTGTGGAGAGGTAGAAAGGTGAAGAGGTGAAGAGGTGAAGAGGTGGAAAGGTGAAGAGCTTAACAGGCTGAAGGATGGCAACGACAGCAGCCAGTTAATACAAAAGTACCCAAGTATCCAAGTCTCTGTCCTGCAGGGCCAGGCGACCTCTTTAGCTGGAACAAGCACAAGCTCCCCCAAGTGTGCCAGCCGGCAGGACTGCTCTATGTTCCTGGTTTCTCTGGCAAACTTTGAAGTCGAATCTATTAGGCGCTCCATCCCAAGGGTTCCCATATACTTCAGTCAGCCCACCAAAGAGGAACCTTGGAACACAGCATGACCTGGCTGGAACACAGCAAATGCCCCTTTCGGGTGCCTGGCGGCCGGCAGCATCATTTTGACGGCTAGTACTTATCAAAACATTTCGGAAGGAACGCTGAAGAGAGTCAAGAACTGTCAGTTGCGCAAACGAAAGAGAATGGGAGCCCCCCTGAAGCTCGAGTTGACATCTGGACCAGCTGTAGGGTAGGTTGGATCTGTGCGTAGTAATTATATAGCAATTACTTGGGTACCTACCTAAGTTTTAATTCTATCTTCTAGGAGTCCCAAGCTCCAAGTATCAAATAAGCTCGATTGTCGTCTCGATATGATGTGGTGCTGGAAGACTGAGTACCTCAACTTAATCGAGGATGATAGCAAGTATATTCTGGTCAATATAATATTAATACAGTAGAATAAAATCGCAATGAAAGATATTGGTTTCCTTCGAAGACGATCCTTTGGTAGTGGTATTTATATGTCTGAATATAAATCGAGATAGAATACTGTGTAGAGAATCACCTTCATCTTAACAAAGAAAGAGGGCGGACTGCCCAGGTGGGGACATGGAGGGTAGTGAAGTGCAGTCTTACTAAGATCGTACTGACTGATGTCTAGACATTTAAGACTTTCCTATGTTATCTTCTCTATAAGTAATCTGCGGTATTTCTCGAGGCTTTCTCCAATCATATTTATGAAACGCCACTGAGTGTTGCCCTTGAAGAAATGTGCCCAGATCTTCAGAACCGCAAAGCTAAGGATCTTGGGGCTTGGCTCCACGGCGGGTATTATATCTGCATTGTCATCCTCGTCAAAGTCGACGACCGCCCATGCCTCCTGGACAATGCGGCGAACCCAGTGGAGGATACGCTCTTCACTATCTGCAAATACAATGTCAATACGTCTAGCAGACCAACCGGACGACCCGTGCACGACAGACATACCGGTCAATCCTTCCACCCCCTGCCTCCCTAGCGAGCTCAGCCACTTGCTTAACAAGACGGCACATTCCAGGCCGCTCAAGGCATGCCGTATGCTCCAGAATAAAGCCTGACTTCTCGCGACCCTGTCAAGCCCTAGCCTCACAGGGATGCTCAGAGCGTGCGTAGCATACAGTAAGGCGGATGTCACCCCGCTACTCCTGGACAGGTCTGGACTCCTCATAAGTGTTCGTGCAACACAATCGGTATCTCGAGTCTCTAGAGCCCGGTATGGACCAAGATCCAGATAGATGCGTGTGTATGCCAAGCTCAGGACCGACGATGAGGTGAACGGGATGGGGCCGTTCTCATTGTTGGGGTCGAGAGAAGACTCCGGCGCCTGCTGCCACCCCATTGTCCAGGAGCGGAGGGCGCGCTCGAGCTTTTCGACCTCCTCTTTCGGCAGCGAGGCCTTCTCGTCCATAATAGGGAGCGAGAGGTCACGCACGATGAAGATTCGCTGTAAGATGCCGTGCAGGAGAAGGTAGTTCCCCAGCGGCGTCGGGATTGGGTCAAGGGGTGCTGGCTCGTCCACGTTATGCAGGAGCAGTGATAGCGCTTCTTGATAGTTGAGCTGCTGCTTCCTCGCCTCGGACGTCGCCATCTCCCATTGGCTTGCGGTTGGGGCTTTCCACTCCTCGGTAGGGCAAGGGAGTCTCAGCCGGACCTCGCTTGTGCGGATGACGGGGTATACGTTATATGCGACGCTATGGATGTGGGTAAAGGAGAATGCTATGAGCTTTGTGCGGCGCCTAGATTCTTCTCTGATCCATGAGAGCCAGGATGCTTTTGGAGATGTCGAGTTCGGCCTTTGATCGCACCCAGGGCCTGGGCTTACTGGGGGCTCTTCCAGTCCAACGTCGCGACATACATTGGCGAGAAGCTCTCGCAGGCCGAACGCTTCTCTGAGTAGAGATTCGTTCGGCTCCCATGTGGCAAACCCCATCAGGTTGATTAGTGTTTTGATGGCGTCAAGAGGCTCCCAGGGTGTGACCCCGGTGCATGAGCCCTCTGCGGCCCAGGGTTTCGCTCTAGCAGTGGCTTGAGACTTAGCTAGACTGAGGAGTATCCCCAATCTCGGGCCAAGCCGGTCAGCCTCGTGGGCAAGTCTCTCGATAAGAATGGATTTTCCCGCAGAGAATAAACGGTTCGAGATCTTGTGCTCAAAGCAGTACTGGGCTCCAATTGTGGCAATGGCCAAGAGAGACTCCAAAGGCGTCTCGGAGATACTCCATGTCGGCACGTGGATGAAATTCATATGCGTGTGGAAACCTTGGAAGTACGACGTGATGTATCGTGTCAGGGAATGCCGAGAGGGGAGTTGGAAGCTTGGCCCTATGACTTCCCTAAATTCCTCAAGCGAGGTAACTAATTGCATCCTCTGCTCATCATTGACCCTAAAGCGCTCGGACTCGGGGATAGCGCGGTGCTTCAGATTGACTGCGAATTATGTTGAGATATATGTGTACTGGCCGACAGGTTATCATCAATGGGCACAGCTTACCATTGGACTGTGGATCTGATGGGATCCCGTTGCTGTTAGACGGCAGTGCAGATGGCAGCCAATAGCTGAAAGGCGTGCCGAGTCGAACCTCGTGTCTAGGGCTGGGACAGGTATTAGCCGGCGTTGCGCTGGTTGCTCGTGATGCCCGTGGCGCAGCAATGGTGGCCCCGTCATGGTGATAGTTTTCATTGAGGTGGGGAGTCCATCCTGCAGGGAGACCGACGCCCTCAAGAAAATTCTCAAACTCTCGAAAGTGATCAAAGGCTGTCATGTCACTGCCTGATATCAAGTGCTCGAGTGGTCAGAAGTCGAGTAGCGTTGGCAGGGTTGGGGTACATGAGTAGTGAAGGGCTCACCATCACCCAAGAGCTCAGGGGCAACGAAGGACTGATTGTACTGTTGTCCTTGGGGCCCTTGAGGCCAATGTTCGAAAGTCTGCTGTGCATCCAAGCCGGAGAGCGTCGATGCAGAGACATCCGCAGGAAATCCTGGCTCTGCCGCCTCCTGAAGGTCGAAAGGTACTTGGCATGCATCCTCATTGACTGGTGAGCTTCCACCTGGCGTATCTCTATGGCAATTGATACGCTGGTGGCGTGACAGAAGGTCTCGCCGAGCGAAGCCTGCGCTACAGGAGCACCGAAAGGGCTTCTCTTTGGTGTCTGCATAATGGTCAGCACTGCCGAATACAAAACTGGCCACGAGATTTCTGATGGGAACAGACGGGTCCGGACGTGACGTTCCAGGTGTTCGTTGCGCTGGAAGGTCCTTCCACAATGGCCGCACACACGCGGGTCTCCTCTTTTCCTTCCTCTGGGTCGTGGGTGAGGCTGAGCCGGCATTTCCTCGCCTATTGCTTTGGTTGTTATTTGGTGTTGGAGTAGAATTAAATTGGAGTAGAAATTCGCGAGGTACATCGAGAATTGGAGGCACAAAGTCCAGCTGACTGAATGCAGAGGTTCTGCCGGGGATCCACTGCATAAATCAAACTGTGAGGCCAATCCCGGCTGCATGTCTTATCTCTAGTTCACTTATATGTATCTACATATTAAGTACCTACTTAGTAGGTAGTGTCGAGTGTCTCAATTCATTAAACATCGGGGTTGTCCTTCTTTGCCAATCCGAGTTAAGAAAGGCAGACAATCACCAAAGCATTCATACACTGCCACCTGGGGCACCTGAGAGCTCAACATCTGGGGACATCAACTCACGCCACGTCACATCGCGTCACGTCCCATCTTCCATGTCTCCGCCAGTCAAGTAAAGTACACTTGCCGATTCACATCATTCAATTTCGTTGAAACAATGGCATCGAAACTTTTGAGGTTTCCAGGCGTCGCACTAATTACCGGTGTTGGCGGTACAGGTGAGTAGCTCAGCGGAGAGAAGATGAATCATCAGAGAGGGCACAGCGTGGATCCTACAGGATCCTGGGGCCTTGGGCGACACCTACTTAATCCTTACATGATGAAAGGTCTCACTAGCTAACCATGAGCGATCACCTAGGTATTGGTGCTGCGATAGCACGAGGCTTTGTGCGATCCGGTTGTACGAGGCTCGCCATCACGAACACCAATGCAACCGCGCTCGCCCAAACGGCAAGAGAAATCCAACAGATCAACCCCAAGACTGAGGTCACACAGCTGATAGGAGACGTCTCGGATGGATCTTTCGTGGACAACCTTGTAGATAGCGCCGTCAAACATTTCGGCCGCTTAGACTATGCTGTAAACTGCGCCGGCATACTTGGACCACCATTACGATCGCATGAGACTTCGACCGACCTATTCGATCGCATCAACAATGTGAACTATAAGGGTTCCTGGTTGGTTTCAAGAGCTGCGTTGTCCCACATGCTGGAGCAAGACCCTCTACCAGGGCATCCTGGCCAGAGGGGGGCTATTGTGAACATCGCTAGTCAGTTGGGTGTCGTGGCCCGACCAGCAGCAGGTGAGTTGTATACTTGCCATACATAACATAACGTCCGACACTTATGCCGGAGTCACTGCTGATCGGAGACACAATCACAACAGCTCCTTACTGTGCCTCAAAGGCAGCCATCATCAACATGACCCGTTCCGATGCCATCGATTACTCTCGGGACGGTATCCGAGTGAACTGCGTCTGTCCGGGAGTCATCGCAACGGATATGACTACGGGCACCGAGGAGGTACTGGAACGGCTGAAACCTGCGATCAACATTGCGCCTATGCAAAGGATGGGTACGCCTGATGAAGTTGCAAATGCCGTTCTGTTCCTGTGCTCTAGCGATGCATCCTTCGTTCAGGGGCATGCTTTGGTAGTTGATGGTGGATATACTATTAATTAACACATTCCGTATTCATGGAATGGTTCACAAGTCGAATCAAGCAACATCTATAACCGGAATCATGCAATGACATTATCGACACAAGCCGTCGGTGCAGGTTCATTCTCCCGTGCTGTGCCAATAATTAGAATCCAATAATTAGAATGTATACACCTAGGACAACAGCGTTGCTCTCATCCGTCTACTTAAGTATATCATGCCATCTGAAGCTGTCAACAAGAAAGTATAATTATGTAGCTAGGAACCGCATTGAAAACCAGACTCATTAGTCTCCAAATCCTATCGAGTTTCTACCCCATTGCATTGATTTACTCCAAGTACACGTGCATTGATAGATGTGGCCCGGCAATTCCAAGCCGTTAAACGGTATGCATCCACAGAATTTCCCCTGCGAATCTCCTCATACTTGGTATCCTACCTGCACACGTTGCAATGAAGCAGCTCGGGAAACAGTCCCTGTACCTTAGTGTTCGTCCGTATCAACAATCTTGGCGATGTCAAAACCTCCATCTATCCTGGGATGTCTCGGCCCGCCAAGATGATTGCGTTTGGGGGAGTTCCAAAACTACCCCGAGCCTTATCAGATCTGCAGCAGCCGAACGGTGCTGTTATCTCATGTAACGACTGATAAGGTAAATATTGGCGTGTTTGGCAACGACACATTCCCCAGACCTGTGCATGTATATATGGCTATTAAGCAGTATGAATGAGGAGAACAGCCGTCCCGTAGTCTTGGGTGTTCCCCGCGGCATATTCGATCAAGAAACCGTTGCTTAAAACATCCTCCAACATGGGTACATCAGAGAAGACAAACGACATCACACCTGTGCCCCGCAGCAGCGGCAGCATCGACGCTGGCAAGATCGAGGTCGACGACGATGCTTTCGAGGTGTTCCACAGAGGGGAGGGCACAGTTGACTTCCGAACCGTCGGTTGGATCCACGCCTCCGTCATTTTCCTGAAGAGTGAGTCAACGGAGATTCCCAGGTACAGTACCAGCCGTTGACCAAAATCGCACAGCCATCTTCGCAACCGGGGTCCTGACCATCCCCTCTGCCATGTACGTCCTCGGCGCCTTCCCGGGAGCCGTCAACGTCCTCGGCTGGCAGGCCCTCAACACATACTGTGCTATCATCCAGGGGAATTTCCGCAACAAGCATGCTGGTTGCCACTCGATCGCTGACATGGCCTACGTCGTCGGCGGGTCGTGGCTGAAGGAGGTCGTGGGGGTCTTCTTCCTCGTCACGTATGCGATCGTGGGAGCCAGTGGCATTGTCGGAGCTTCAACCGCACTGAATGCTCTGTCTGACCATGCGATATGCACCAATTATTTCACGCTGGTGTCCATGTTTGCCGTCTTCATTCTGGCCAGTGCGAGGACATTCGAAAAGATTGCCTGGTTGACGTGGGCGGGGTTCATATCAGTATATATCGCCGTTATCATCGTGGTGTGAGTATAATCAGATGTGAAGTCTGTCTCACGACTGGGTGCATCAATGCTGACTTCCCACCTTTGGACAGCGTCGGTGTCACAACACTGGATCGTCCCGCTGCTGCACCACAGACTGGGGACTTTGACCTGGGATATCACGCCATCGCACATCCTACGTTCATTGCCGCCATCACATCCGTGGCGACGATTTTCTGCTCCGGGGCTGGTACATCAGCCTTTTTGCCCGTTATATCGGAAATGAAGAAGCCGAGAGATTATAACAAGGCCGTGTATCTCTGCAGTAAGCCACCGTTCCCATCTATAATCATTTCATGTTACTAAACCAACACAGTGAGCATCGTCACCGCGTCGTACCTCGCCTTCAGCTTGGTCGTCTACCGCTGGTGTGGCAAGTGGGTAGCTTCACCATCCCTGGGCAGTGCAGGCCCGACCCTCAAGAAGGTCTCGTACGGCATCGGCCTCCTGGGGCTCCTGGTCAGTGCTTGTTTGTACATCCACGTTGCGGCGAAGTATCTCTTCGTCCGCATCCTGCGCAACTCCGTCCACCTCCAGAAGAACTCCGTGGTGCATTGGTCTGTGTGGCTCAGTTGTACGTTCACCATGTCGGCCATCGGCTTCTTGATCGGATCAGGCATTCCCATATTCAACTACCTGCTTGCGCTGGCAGGCAGTTTGACTTTCGCGCCCCTGGCTTTGGGACTCCCTGGGTACTTATGGGTGTTTGACCATCAGCACTACCGGAGAGGGACTGCACTTCAAGCAATAGTGTACTGGTTGAACTGGCTCATGATATTGCTTGCGGTATTTCTCACTATTGGGGGTACATACGGGGTTGTTCAACAGATCATCGATGCATATGCTGACGGGGAAGTTGAATCGGCCTTTTCATGCGCCGATAACAGCAATTCTTCATAACCTCCTCACCTTGGGATACCAAAATACTTACTCACCTTAAAAAGAATATTTAGAGATATCAATCCTAATCTTCGGCGGTACTCTTTTCTAGTTGAACAAGTGCTACTAGGTCATGTGTGTTAGTTTATGATCCTGGCTCAAGTGCTCAAAATCCCCCTCGCCAGGAACGTGGACTTTAAGAATATTGGAAGTTTCCTCCCCTCCACGCCTGACCGTGACAATCACGTGGGTCAGGGTTTCCGTTACAATCTAGGGATCGAAGATAGGTTGGCTGCTGCTTTTCTGCAATGACACCCGTGGACCAAGAGTGGTTATGGACCCTACTGAAGGTAGATATATATATCATTCTGTTTATGACTCAATCACATACGACCATAGGTAGAAGAAAATTCGGGATCCCGTCCGCTCTCCCATAGACAAGCTTCTGACCGCTGGATTAGTAGTTGGGTCGGTGACGACCAGCGAATACCCGGTGTTGTATGTTTTTCTTTGCTTTTTGATTCTTTTTGTTGATCATCCTGCGCCGTTCTTTTTGTCCGGATTAATACAATGTATTGCCCAAGTGTCACGAGTGTGCAAAAGCGACCGCAAGTGCGTGTGCATTAGATAACCTTATATATGTGACACCAAGACATGCGGTGCCAGCGAAGCTGATATTTGGACCGGACCATTGACAAAAGATATAGAAGACGCATGAGTGCCACTTACGCCTGTACCCTAGGGTAGAAACGTTTCAAAAGCCATTTGAATGGCGATCACACCAACCCCTTGAAATTGCTTGAGTGACTGTAAAACATCATACCGGACGATCAGACGGGCGTAGAGACCTTAAAGGCCCAGAGTGGCTGCGGTTCTCTCCAGTCTTCGGCATCTAAGTGTGGCGGAGGATACAAACATACAAGCCGTTCACGGATCGATTGGGAAAGTGCAAGTAATGAATCTGTTCATTTCTCTCGAAATACTCTCGAAGACGGGAGCAGTATCGAAATCAAATCATCCCTAAACACCACGTTGTCTTGATCGGCTGATCACCTGAATAAGCATCTGATCCTCTTAGGCTACTCTTCCAGAGTTTCCATCCTACGACTGCCATGCACCCATTTGCTACAGCTTCGTAGTGCGGCAGGACGAGAGGACTGCCTGCGCTCGAACATCCCAGTACTGCGTGCTATTGATTTGTCCCGTGCCGTTTATGTCCGACCAAGGGAGACTGACGTTGCCGAAGAAGCCGCCCTTCGGACAGGCGCGGGGCCGGGCCATGGCCGCCAAACAGTACTCGTAGTTACCAGCCATGCTGAAGGTAGCGTCTGGGCCGAGGTATGTCATCGAGGCGATAACGCTGTACTCGCCGTACACTCCCCAACTGGTCGTCATGTTGTCTGCAAGGCAGTGGTAAGACTGTTGTGACTTGGTCAGATTATTCTCAACAGTGTATGAGCGCCGAATATGTCAAGAGTAGAGGATGGTTATATGCTCTGGATGCTTACGTGTTGTCCAAAACTGAACGTCTCGCTGGCCAGGCCTGCGCAGAGTGCCTCAAACGTGTGGTTGAGCGCTGCAACGTTTGTCTGGTTGCGAGGCTTTGCAAGGTCTGTCCACGACACGAGACCTGGGTGGAAGCGCTTTGCTAGAGATTGGTTACCGCGGTTCCCGCCGTAGCAGCCATCGTGCATGGAGGCCTTGGTTTGCAGGTGGCTGTCTGCAGGCGCAGCAACTTGATGTTCGAAAGAGGCGACGAAACCGAAGAGACAAGTAGTCAGACCGAGGGAAGTGGTGGGTAGATAGGCTGTGGCGAAGTCGAAGTAGGCGATAGTCACCATGAAGAACGTGAGAAGGTACTGAAGAGGACGCATCCTGATTGAGAGTTACGATCAATGTGGAGTGATTCGCAAGGTGTTCTCTGTCAGTGATCAGCGATTCCGTCCTTTGGGAGATGTTTGTCGATGTTGAAAGGTGGAAGAACAATTTGGGAGGCGTGGAATTTTCAGCCCTGGTGTTTATTTACCTACCCTAGGGTACCAAGAAAGAGCAAGCCGCATGCCAGTCAGTACTTATAAGGTTAGCTAAGTATGTACTCAATTTCAAAGTGCCTGCCAAGTTGTCTCCTCTGTACCTATGTACTGGGGCAACGTTGAAATCAAAGGCCAACAACCGTGCTCAAATGACCTTAACGAAGCAGCGAAAGCCCCAGTCTGGAGGCAGAAAGCGCAAAGTGCTTACCCTTAAGGCAAATCTTGTGGACAAAAGTTGAGGTAATTAGGTTGTGGTGTTAGCTCAAGAAGTGCTGGAGATTGTGACCACCCATGCATGTATCGAAGAAGAAGGCAACTGTCAGTGCATGGTGAACTATGTATATGCGGAATTTAGATTTCGAATGTCAGAAGCACCAGATATGATCTCTCTGCCACCACCCCCGCCAAATTTCGTCATTTTGTGCTTCAGGCGATCCGACAAACCCACAAGTTTACCCCTGACTTCAACTGTCATGTAGAACTCGCTTGCGTTGTGCTCGAAAGCGAATGCTGTGTGTATAATGTTACTGTGTAGGGACTGCGATTCCAGCTCGTTCTCCTCTAAGCTCCATTTAAGTCTGTTGTACCAGATGCTCCCTTTGGTAGCATCTAGATGACTGGTGGATTTCCACCTGGTAGTTCTAGTTGTGTCTTTCATCGTGGTCAAGCCAATGCCTCCGGCTCCATAGCCAAGAATGTTCACGTTCGGGGTGAGATGCTTTTCTCGGAGTGTTCGCATCGGCCGTTCCCGTCAATGGAAGTGCTTCGGACCATAATAGTCGGTAAACTGGACTGGGCGCAAAGAGGGACTGCCGTAGGCAGTCACTGCTGGAATGTGATGAAGTCTTCGATCTTTCCTCTCGTCCCCCTCCAAGGTGACGAGGACAGTTGCTAAGCATAGTTTCGTATCTGTAGGTTGATGAAAATCCAGGTCAAGGTACACAATCCCAGCTGGATTCTGATTGTCACCAATCAAGCCCCATTGAGATCTCGTGAAGAGGAAGCGGCAATCAACGGCAACGTTACCGATCATACCGTGTCCCACACGATGTGAAGAAGAGATGTTGTCGAATCTCTCGTAGTCGCATCTTCTGTAGCCCCTTGATACTTTCGTCCACAATGCTGGACGTGTAGCCAGACCATCCATTGTTTGCGTTGGTGAAGGGTCACCGGGGAAGCTCTTCGGGGCTCGTATATCTTGAAGCAGACAAGTTCACCAGAACTCGATATACAGAGCAACAGTCGCGGGGTCGGATAAAAGCCTGCGCGGCAGCCTGTCTTCAATGACTAACATTGGAGAACACAGGATGTATGTGCATTGTATGTCACACTACATATTCGGTACTCGTTAAGTAGTGGTAGCCCCTGATACTCGCATCAAAGCATCAAGCTCTTTTCCACGGACGGTATTGGTGTACGGTTGCCGCCAACCTTAACCGATTGGAGGAGCGGGTCCTTCCCGTGACGATATATTTGTTTGTTTCTGTAGTGTATGTTCCACTGACCGGGATTTCTGCAAGTAATACCAATGAGCAAACAAGACACAGGCAACTGCGTAGTCCTGGGTTTGAGCGGGAGCCGGTCTGCCCATCCATGCGGCCTGGGGAAGCGGTTTTGCGGAGGACATTTCAGACTTCTCCCACGTCATTGTCCAGCACCAAACTTCCAGAGATTACTGATTATTTCGATCATCTGTAGCTCAATCACATTGGTACTCATCGCGAAATTCGGCTAGGCCAGTCTGCTCTTCCACCTAGTACCCGCACAGTGCAATCGAGACCTGCGACTGGCATTAACACCAATGCCCTGAGGATGGACCAGCCGAAAGGAGATAGAAGCGGAGCAACCAAAGTCCCCCTTCGAATTTCTAGAACTGGGAGAATGCCGGACAGAGCGGCCCAGATGTCTGGCCCAAAGGTTCCTGAAGATTTAATAGATCGGGCGTTCAAAGATCGCCCGATCTATTATCCAGAATCCAGTCTACGACATGCACCCCAGGTCGAGTCGTCCTGTGACTCTGGGTATGGCTCTATGACCGGTTCATGGGGTCACCTAGGTCATTCTTATGGTATGCCAAAGGTTATCAGAGTTCCCACTCCGTCCCCTACTGACAGAGAGATAGCGGAAGGAGGAGGTGTACATGCAGATTATCAGACTCCATACTTCAAGCGTCCAGCGATCACGTGGACCAATACGAACCCAAATAGAGCGGATCATAGTACATCTTACATTCCTCCTCAGACGAACCCGAGAGACGATTTCAAATATCCTCTCGGGCAATTCGAAACACATAATAAAACCAACTTTACTCGCCCGCAGCCTGCTTCCCGCACCAATCCTTACCAGATTTCCCCATGGCCACCCCTAGCATCACAAGCAACTCCCAGAGATCAGGCGCAAAACCAAGCATTTGGCCAAAGAACACTTAGTGGAACAGGAGAAATTGAGGATAGATACCAGGAGAACGGTAGACAAAGATTTGTCGAGAAGCAGATGGTGGACCTAATACACCATCCGCCTACAGGCCTAAGAGACGTAACAGTCCAAGTGCAAATGGAAACCAGAGGAGATATCGATGAACCTCTCGAGGAATTTTCCAGATTGAAGCGTCCAGGAAGAATCAAAGAAAGCAAGGAGCCTCTTTCAGGATAAACTCAAGCGCCAAAGCGATGCTACTTACCTTCTGATACAATACGCGGAAATGTTGATATCAACTGGCGATTACAAGGGCTTTCGAAAGCTCGTCTACGTCCCCGATGTGCCAACTTCTTCCGCGAATCCCTTAGGTGAAGCTCATCTGGACAAGCTAGTGGCCAACTTCAAGCTGCTGAGACTTCTATCACAATCTGATGAGCGGCCTGAGAAATATATAGATGATTCCATCAGAGCTATATACAAGTCGATGCGTCTTTGGGAGGCTGGAGGATCTTTTGGTTCCACAGAGGTTCGTTTCTCAAGGCACACGCCCACTTCTGGAAGTATGTACTAAACGCATTCGTCATTTCCAGGTACAAATCGTTTTGCTTTGCCTTCGTCTTCTTCACTATCTTGATATAAGCACCCGTGACGATGTCATACAAGAAGCAAAAACCGCGATGCAGGAGTCTGTTCAGTGGGGTGACATATACCAATTACTCCTCCGTGAAGATAGGGTCTGGGACTTTAGGGACCTCTTGGTCACTTCAGTGCTAGTGTTCGGTTGGCAGGAAATCGGTAAAGAGTTGTTGAACAAGTTATCGTTCCCCGAAACCCTACACGGTATCATGGACGATTGGATGGATGAGGACTATGACGAGTCCACGACTCTCGCTTTGCTGGACCTTTTCACGACCTCGGTACTCCAGGATGTATTTGGCGAGCTTACAGACCAGCGGAACCTATTGTGTCTAGACTACGCCCACAGACTTGCGGGTTCGGTGCTCAAGAACGATCCACAGAACACAAGATCGAGGCCTTTCATTCAGTGGATAATTGCCAAAGCTGCTTTCCAGCTGAAAAAGACTCACGTTTCTGAGTGGACTTCTTATCTTAAGGGATTTCCAGGGTTGTTGCTACGTCAGGGAAATGGCATTCAGATTCCCATCTATGTGAGACATCCGGACACAGATGGACCGAACTGGCAGGCTTTCCTCAAGAAAACAGCGGTCACTCAGGAGCCCACACTTGAAGTAGCTTTGAAGGCTGCCAGGTTTCTTGGTGACTACAACCTACAGTCACTCTGCTTGAAACTCCTTGTTTGGCAGTCTACAGAGCCCACAAGGTACATGAATGACCTTGCCACGCTACAGCTGGATACTCAACAGGACAAAGAAGGCTTTCTGGGCACATTGCTGTCCAGATATCTCGTGCAAGAACCCCCCATGTCGATTACTAGTTTCCAACAGGATGCAAGGCAGCTTAACCAGGTGAGCGGAGGCTCATACGTAAGGCATGGTGTCAACGCATCTTTACTATGGGCCAAGAGCATGATTAGAGATGCTCTACTGTCTGACCGAGCAGCGGAGGCAGAGTCAAGCTTCGCTACGCGTGATAGAGAGAGCATCCTACGGGAAGAGCTAGCCATATATGGACCAAGGCTCCCAGAATATATAAAAGACTATATCCGATCGAAAATCGGCATTGATGTCCCCAGGCCTTTCAAGCCATATCGACCCGCAAAGATCAGATTCTCCGACTCGACGGTGGGCGGTGAAGATATCCGAGGAAGTCGCAATTGTCCGCAGAAGACTATGTCAGAACCAGATCGCAAGAAGTACGACGCAACGGCGTACGGATGGGATGATTGGCCTCGGGGAGAACGCCAGAAGCTGATGAAACGATTCGAAGCCCCCGATCAACGTGCCACACGCTTTACTACGCATCTACCCTCTTGGCTCGATTTCTCCGTGAAGGGATGGCCATCTACCTGGAGGTCCGATGCAGCCAAGTTGGCAGCTGATGAATTCGACAGGCAATTTGACACCTTTGACTTCAAGGAACCCTTCGAGCCGAATAACGAGGGCCCTTCTGAGAGATCTGAGCGGGAAGCCAAGGCTAACAGCACGAGTGGTAGTAGAGACAAAGAGGGTGAGGCCGAAAAGGAAGACGCGGCTATATCGACAGAGAAGACTCACGAGTCGAACTTTGAGTCAGATAAGGAAGACTTTCCATCGATAACCTATGAAGAGGATGGCTGGCCCGATCTCCAGATACCACGAAGCTTCCTCATAGACAACACCATGCAGGTGACTTTGCAAAGCAATTCGGACCCTCAAAGATCGAGGACATACATATTGAAAGGGAAAGGCACTGATTAGGCCGAGGTCCAGATATTGCCAGACGGGGAAGTCCCAATAGAGGCCATGTCGGATCTCGAGAGTCCAAGTCCCGAGAAGCAAGCGGGGAGTAACAACAATTACTGGAAATGGTCACGCAGCGAAGGGAATGTGAGTATATCCCAATCCTTCTCATTGATGGCAAAGGTTGACAAGGTATATCACGATCTAGAAGCAAAAAGGCAAGGCCCCGGCGGTGGACAACATGCCTACCTCGAACTCAGTTCCCGAAGAAGTAATGCAAGATCAGATATCAGGAGACGAGTCGCTCGATAACCAAGGTCCACAGACGACCAAGTCTCCATCAGTGGTCTCTGTGGATCCGCATGTCGAAGCAGATCGTTGCTCATCAGTGGTAGAAGGAAGAGAAGCAAACATGGAAACAACCAAACCACACTCTGGGAAAGACAATGACGAAGTCAGTCCCGGAGGTGGGCCCGCTAACAGTGAAAGCCGGAGCGACGGCCCCGGGGTTCGCAGAGCCTCTCCATCCTGACGCAGGAGGAACCCACTCGCGGGTAGATCCCCTATCATGGTACCCGCACGTGCAAGCCACGAAATGTTATATGACGATATCCGGGAACATGAACTTGGACGTACGATGTAGGGTCATACACAGGTAGATACCGATATTAACCGGCGGGTGGTTGAACAAAACCCCCCGGTGTCAGCTGTATTGAACACAACCTCCGACTTGTCTTAATTCCAGAGGTCCAATTGGCTGTTCAGATTCGCAATTGCGTTCACCGAGATATAACAATCGTCCTAAAGGAGGGCTACAATGGTGGTGACCGGATATAATAGCCGGATCAAAGGAAGCGTGCGTAGTGGTGAGTTCTTGTAACATATAGCAGTTGTTCTAACGCTAGAAGAATCCCATCCAGAGGCAGAGATCGATCAACCGGGAACCGATGTGTCCGCTAGCTTCGGATACTCACGCATATACACACACTACTATAGTATTGTCCACCTGGGCATGCGCGCGGGTGCCGGTGCAGGCAGCGAGCTCCTGGTGAGCTCCCGGCCACTTCCGTGATAGCTGTCCCGGCTGCTCGGCACTTGGGAGACGAGCATGCCCTGGCTTCATAAGTACCTAGGTATGTAGGTATCCGTTAGTAGCTAGATGCATGGAATAGTCTTGCATCTATATCGAACCGCGTTCTGGCCCTTGTTAGCCTGTTCTCTATCAGCCAACTGCGAAATCTGGGTTGTTTGCCTTTGTATCTCTAAACATTGGTAGGATCGCCCCAGGAACATAGCTAGGCACGTACCCTAGGGTACCAAGTTTGTTGCTTGGGCTCGGCATTCAACACAGCAATTGAGTGGTTCGAGGAACTTGTCTAGAAATACACCAATCATCAATTGTTACTACCATACCTACTAATCAGTAGTATGCAGTAGCGTTACACTTCCCATCCAATGTCTTCACCGGTGGAGTGGAGAAGATCATTAAAAATAGATCCTCGACATGCAATTTGGCAGAAGAGGATCTGATGTGATCAGATTCGAGATTGGCGTTCCCTACCACAGCATTCGGCTCTCCCTTCCTCCGTGTTTTGATTTAAAGTTGAGGCGTCCACACTTCCCAAGGGTTCTGATGCTGCTGGGGTATGACATGACTTGTCAGACAGTCTGACAACCACATGGCTCGCTGGGGATGGCCGACCGGGTCTTAGTCGAACAAGCCACACGCCGGACCGGGGGCCGCTCGGGCAACCACCGTCACTGCTGTCCGCTTGCGTCATGGACAAAAGCTATAGTACAGATGATCCACCGTGGTTCGTCAAGAGCCGGCTGCTTGTTCTAACATCATCATAGTCAAACCAATTCTAGGGCGCCTACAGTCTTGCTAGCCTGCTCACACCTCAACAGGCTTCTTATCCAGTAATTAGTGCCAGCCTTCTTATTCAGGCTAGCACCATTGCAAGCTGAGATTTCCCAATGAGCCAGGGGAGGGGGTGGGAAACCAGACATATGTCTTCATACTCCGTCTCCGTAAACATGACGTGGAAGGCTTTCGACGGATTCGCATATGGTCTTAAAAAGAACCGTTGACGGCGACGACTATGAAAAAAAAGTCCGGGCCTTCAAACCCCCTCCTGATACATCCCGATATCAACAACATCAGCAACTTTGCTGAACCGTGACCCCGACCCGACCCGAACGCGCCCAGCCCCCCCCCCCGTGTCGCGAAGATGAAGACCCCAAACATTCAAAAATACCGCCGGGAACAAGGCAGGGTCGGCCAGCCCCGCCACATCGGCCCCCTCCAGGCCCATCTCATCGCCGCCTCCGGAGAGTTCGTCGGCACCTTCTTCTTCCTGTGGATGGCCTACTCCGCGCAGCTGATGGTGCTCGACCAGGCCGAGGGCGGTGCGAGCCGCGGCGGCGCGAGCGCCCATACGGTCGTCTACATCTCCCTGATATACGGCCTGTCGCTCCTGGTCAACGCGTGGGCTTTCTACCGGATATCGGGAGGTCTCTTCAACCCGGCTGTAAGTTTATATATCACCATGACAAGACACCTCCGAAGAGAGATATGTATATGTATATACTGACTATGATATCAGGTCGTCCTGGGTCTTGCCTGCGGTGGCGCGTTGCCCTGGATGCGAGCTGTGTTCTTGATCCCGGCCGAGCTCCTCGCATCAATGGTCGCCGGCGGGCTCGTCGACTGCATGTTCAAGGGGAGTGTCAACCTCGGCGTCTCAAATGTCAACACGACGCTGGCGCCGGGGACCTCTATCGCCAAGGGGCTCTTCATCGAGATGTTCATGACTGCCGAACTGGTCTTCGTCGTGCTGATGCTCGCCGCCGAGAAGTCCAAGGATACCTTCCTGGCGCCCATCGGCATCGGTCTCGCCCTGTTCGTGGCCGAGTTGACTGGTAAGTCGGGATATTGTTTTTCAATCGTCGTGACAGGCAAGGACGGAAGGCTGATATCAGTGCCAATTGTCAGGCGTCTACTTTACTGGCGGTTCTCTGAACCCCGCCCGCAGTTTCGGATGCGCCGTGGCTGGGCGGAGCTTCCCGGGATATCACTGGATCTACTGGCTCGGCCCTGCCATGGGCGCAGTCCTGGCTTCGCTGTACTACCTCTTTGTGAAGTGGGCACACTACGAGCAAGCAAACCCCGGGCAGGACGAGACCAACTCGAATAGCTCGGCGGAGCCCGGGCAGCACCAGGGTGATGATGCGGTATAGGTCTCTTGGCCTATCATAGGATCTGTGGCGTGGCGCATATGGAGTTTTTGAATGTTATATGTCAGTGGTCCATCTAAGTTGCGTGGAAGATGTTACCAGGGTCGTTATTGTTCCAACTCCTAATAGCTCCTAATAATGTATGAAACATGTCGACATCACCCCGATCGTGCGAAGCCTTGTGGCTCTTTACTTGGGGGACCTGAAGGTGGACAACGTTGTGACATCGGTACGGATACGAGCCCACCCAGATATATGTTACCCAACATCGCGAATGAGGTCTCATTTGGGGTTCAGGCATTCGTTGACCGGGCATTGTGGCGCAATACCGGGTTGCGTGACACTGCATATGTCTGTGGTGACGATCCTTGTATTAGTACAATCAATATTGCCCTGGGCCTGCAAACGTTGGATTTGGCTTCGATCCATACACATTCACTTGCGTGCGAACATGCTCTGACCGAAGCTGTGCCATGAGTTTCGGGACAACAGGAAATGATATGGTTTCTTCATTGCCACTAACAAACGATCGCTGGAAGCTCACGGGCCAGTTACATGTAATAATCAATCCATGTGCGAAAAGACACTCCGATATTCAGAATGACCTCCGCCACTCTACGTATCGCTCAAGACCACTATGGCCAGACCCAAGCAGATTCTCAAATGCCTCCTTCGCCCCCTTATCCTTAGGTCGCAGCTTGAGTTGCAGAGGCCACTCGTCTATGACAGTGTTCCTGCTCTTCATCGTCACGCCGGCCATTTCTCCGGCGCCACGGAAGTCTTCCCGCTTCATGTACCTAAGAGAGCCAGGTCAGTCCAGCCAGCATGATAAGCCCCTGATGATTCAGGGGTTGGCACAAGGACGATTGCTCATACCTGTTGAAATACTTGTCACCATCCCGCATCATGGCTTTGGCTTGGCTGAACCGTAAGAACTTGGCGTCGCTGGTGTGACCGTCGAGAGGAATTGCCAACGGAAGGAAGGCGGATAGCTTCTGCATCTCGTGCGGCGTGTCCTGGAACGAGTCCAGTCTTGAGCACTCCTGCTCAACCGCATTCATAAAGAGCGTTATGAGGGTAGCGTGTGGGTTTCTCTCCTGCGGGCATAACTTCGGTCCGAACAGTGCCAGAGTTCTCTGGGTTCCGAGGTAGTGCTTGTCGCATATGTTTGATACCTAGTTATCTTAGTATCTCTATGTCCAACGGCACTGAAAGCTCTTCTTCCCCATCAACTTGGATCATTAGTGTCTTGTGCGTACCTCGATTCTGTCGTACCGTGGTTCAGCATCGATAAGCTGAATGACCCTCTGGATGTCACCATGGAAAAGCTGAAAGCTTATCTCAAGGGATCGCAGTCGGCTGTGGACAACTGCTAACGTGGAACGAATGTACTGGAAGAGCTTTCCATTCACATCGTCCCTGGCCGCCGTGTGGGTGTCGAGGACTTCAGAGATCGGCCAGCCATCCATGGGGTCGGAAGAGTCCTTCAAGGGCCATTCATCTGCACTTTGGAAGAAGGTCCTGTGCTCGCATGTCAGCCACATATCTCTCCATGCCCCCCAATTCCCCGGTGCCTTGTATCTGTTGGACTTACGGGTTCGGGATCGTGTAGCTTGTTCGAGGATGGCCGAAGGGCAGCAGTATTCCATCCTGGCGGAACCTGTTTGTACACATGCGCCAGCTAGGTTTCAGTTGCTCAAAGAGCTTCCGCTGGCGGTGATCGATCCTCTGTGGCGCGTTCATGACCACGGACCGAACTTGTTCGGCACGAGTTGCCGTCAGTTCACCTGGGACTTCCAAGTAAGACAGTAAGGATTCCCATTGTTGTCTTGTTAAAAGGATCCTCAGTGACCCTTTTCCTTGCAAAAACGTCCATGTTTTGCCCAAGATCGTGTCAGTTGGTTTGTTCTTGATCTTGGAACAAACTTCACCAATGAGATCCTTCAGTGAGTCCAACTTTAGTAGACACCATGGCGGGATAAGAGTCGAGTACCACAAGTGCAAGACGCACTCCGCTGCTTCCTCACCGTCTTCGAGTGTATAGAACAGGAGAAGGAAGATGATGTTCCTGGCAACGATGTCCATATCAAGGTCGTTGATGTCAACTTTGAGACCGCTGGAGAACCCCTCCGGCAGAGACGCAATGGTCTTCACAACGTTGCGTAGATCACCGGACGCTGGACGTGCCCCCAGGATGTCAGTTGGAATACAAATTCGTCATTCCAAGCCACAGGTCAACCAGCACTCACCTGCGAAGAGAAAACTCAGCGGCTTGTCATAACCCTCGCCCTCATTGGCTTGCAGATTGATGATGTCGAAGGCTGGCATGTTTCCCCAGAGATATTTAACCCGACCGAAAGGAATGAAAGGAGGTGCATCGTTGGACACGAAAGTCGGGGACCGTCCTTCACGCTCCCAACCAGGCCGCCAGCTATTCTTTAGTAACTCGGACTTGCAGTCCTTCTTGTGAACCCGCCAGTGAGACGACTGACATGTCTTGCTGCAGTACTGAACGATGGAGGGATTAGCATACGACGGCGTGGCAATGGATTCATGTTTTTTCCATCTTTCCCAGGAGGTGGAATGCATACAACGACAAGACGGCATTTAGAGCACTCTAGGGTTCCGTTCTTCACACAAGGCGAGAGACCGTCTGCACCTCCATTCGCGCAGGCTGAAGTAGGGGATGCCATGGGTGTGTATGTGAGGACAACTGGAGCAAGGATAAGACAAATTGATGGAGGCAAGATAGTTCCTGACCCAATATCGCGAGGTCAGCCCTGACAGATGTGAATGGATGTTTCAAATTGCGGTCGATGGTGACTGGGTCAATATGGCATGGTCAACGATGTTATATAAGCCTACCAATCTCTGCAAAAGAAACAAAACTCTCCTCAGCCATCCGAGACACACCCGGCTACCTACATATGTGAAAGGCAAATGATCGACCCCGTAACAAGTGTTCATGATTTCAACGACATGTGAACCAATACCCCCGCTGGCAGGTCGACACGCGGTACCTAGGTATCGCGAGGTACATCGAGTATCGGAACTTATTGCACTCTGCGCAGATCCTAAGGGGTGCTCAGCGGGAGACCACTGTAAAGAGTGTGTCACAAACCAAGGGACCTCCAATCATGTTATTCTACCATTTTCTTCGCACCCAGGTGGCCATGGTGTAGGCCAGACTAGGGTAGCAAGCATGGCTTGGTTTATGATCTGTCTCCCCACTGGTCATGATCACACGGGACGGCCAACTGCTGCACGCCAACGCCGAAGGCCTACCTTGACAGCTGTCCCTGACAGAATCAATTGCGTTGTGCTTCGTTGACTGCGATGAAAAGAAGGGGGGAGGATGCGAGAAGGAGGTGCAAGTCATAAGTGAGAATTTTGTAACGATTGGTAGCTGGAGTTGACAACTCGAGTTGGCTGGTGCAGCGACAGCAAGTAAAAAAGCACTAGGATTGTTCTGCAACTACACCCACCCCTATCGATTTCTTGGAGAATGTGATTGTATTGTCAGTGGTTGAGACATACTAGTATCCAACTGCGCAGCCAGGAACCTGGTCCGCCACGTTATTAATCCCAACGGTATACAAAAAGCGCTCTGATGTGGAAAGCTGAAGCTCTAACAAGCGAACGTACACTCGAATCATGTGACCCATGTAGACCTTTGAGAGAGGCTTTTGTCCATCAACATCATCCAGAAGAAAATGTGGTCCAACGTGGTAGTAAACCTTCCATTGTCCCGTCTCATCCACAGACTCCAGACCCTCTCAAGCCTCAACTTCATCGCGAGGGATCGGCGTGGCGAAGTCCTCACCCACCCGAGCACCACCGTACCCAACCCAGCCCTCCTTCTCAAAGAATCCAAAAACGAGGTCATAATCGTCGAACTGGTGCACGATCCGATCGACACGCCTGTAACCGGCAATGGAATCGGTACGGCTCTTGCGGAGAGCAAAGGGATCCTGAGTATGCAAGGCTCCGGTACCCTTGGCCTCGAACAAGGTGACGATGAACCGGCCCGGCTTGAAGATGTCCACAACGTGCTCGATGATCTCGCTGGTCTCGCGACCATTCTGTCCGCCTGGGACATTGGTCTCGAAGGAGGCGAAGCTGCAGTTCGGCTCGGGGGTGACGTGCACAGTGAAGTAGTGCGCCACGCCGGCGGTGTTCTTGACATCGTTGTTCACCTCAGCGTCGGCATGGACCGGGGCTGGGATGACAGCGTTGGCGGAGAAACCGCAGGGAGAGAACAGGTAAGCGTCGATGCGAGCGTCGGGGTACTTAGAAGTTGGGTACACCCCGGACAGGCCGGAGTTGTCCGAGACGACAGTTCCCAAGGCATGACCCTCCGTAGTCAGCTGTTCCATCTCCGTCATCGAGCTTTGAAGGCCTTCTGGGCCGGCGCCGTTGTTGAACACATCGACAGCGTCGTCACTGCCTTCCGAGGACTCGGCTCCACCAGAGCTCTCCGAGGTCTCCTTCTTCGCCTCGCGCGTCTGCGAAGGGTTGCGCTCGCGCGCAACCGCACTCGCGTGCGAGAGATAGAACTGCTTGGCGTTCTCGACATCAAGGTCCGTCATCAAGATCTCCAGAGTCTCGTCCTGATAGTCCTCTCCGGCTTTGATCTGCGGGAACGAAGACATCAGACCAGTGGGGATCTTGGCCGGACGGGTGGGGCTGCTGCTGCCCTTCTCGCTGTCGGGAGTACGCGGTGGAGTGAGCTGGGCCTCGGGAGTGGTAATGTAGAGGTACCAGTGATCACCGTTCATCTTGCCCACGAGGTAAGCGCTTCCACCGTCGAAGAGGTTGTCGAGAAACTTGACCTCGTCGTTCCAACTGCGGTGGGGCCCTCGCTGCTTGTCGGGGAATAGGAAGTTCTTGCGGCTGTAAAAGACACGGAACGGGGAAGCCATGGCATTCTCATCCTTCAGGTCAGGGACATTGTGGAAAGGGAACCGGGCTTCGACAGCGGCAATGTGGAGCAGACGCCTTAGGCCGAGCAGCAGAGTGGTAGTGCCGCAGGTCTTCAGGATGAGCTTGTGAGGGAAGACGAACATGCTCGACTCGGACAGCAGGTAAGCATCCATGTGCTCAGAGGAGACAACGGACAGGACCTCGCAGTGGACAAGCTGAAGCATCTCCTTCCAGGTCTTGGACGGAACGCACAAGAGCCCATTCTCGTTGGCTCCCGAAGGAAGGGCCGAAGGACTGGGAGCGAACCAGACCTCGAGCAGCTTCTCCGGGCCCTCAAACGCATTGCTCGAATCTAGATCGGCAGCGACATCATGATTGATGGTCAGATGCGGAGCGCCTTCCGAGGTCGACACGACATTGTTCTGGGAAACCTCAAGATCGACCATATCCGTATTGATCTGCCTGAGAGCAGTGATCGCGCTGGGAAGCGAGGCTGGGTCGATTGGGGTTCGGCAGGTCGAAGGAAGAGGAGAATCTTCCGCGGGACACTAACTGCCAGCTCAAACAGACCTTGCAGCGTCCGTTTGAGAGAGTAGGCCCACAGGACTGTGGATTCTCGTGAGTGCTGGCGGAAGCCAGCTACAATGCGTCGATGGTGTATAGTCTGAACGTCTCACGGATGGGACGTTAGGGAGGTCGAGTGGGGACAGGAAGCCTGAAGACCTGCGACGACGGAATGGTGGGCTGCTTGTTGTCGAGTGCCTCGGAGGGTTCTCGAGGCGTACGCCGATAGCTATCGACTTCGGCGTTTGGTGTAGCTAGATAGCTCCGAAGCCCTGAAGCTTGGAAGCTTTGATCGATCGGGTGTATTCGCGGCGGCTCGGGGCTCAGGAGATGATGGGCACTGATCGCAAAGCTCTTAGATTGGATCTAGAGGGATGCTGCGAGGACGTTGAAGGCGGCAGATCGATTTCTCGCGCAGTCGGAGTCTTTGAGATTGGAAAATTTTCCTATCTCGAGTTGCGCCGGTCGTGCATTTGTTTGGTGGGGTTGATTGGGTTTCCGTCTTCGCTTTGGGCAGAGCGTCACCGCTTTTAGCGCATGGCCGTTTACACTTTACCCCGGCCCTGCCCCATCGATGATCCAGGTGCTGTGCCCAGGCGGTACTTGGAGGTGGTAGATCTGGCGATAGTGATGCGGCTTGCCCCAGGGCGGAGAGTTAACACCCCATGGGTAAATCCCCTGTACTACGGTACAGTTTACGGACCCTGTCACAGCGCGAGACCCGCTAAATTGGCCCGGCTGGACGGTACTAGACTGCCCAAACTGCACCAACACCAAGCTGTAAATAAGATGCGACGGATACTTGGGTATTTCTCGGGGCAAAAACAACGCACATCTCGCATCCTTTCGTTACGTCGTGTATTGACCACGTACTGAAACCTGCGCCAGTCACCTAATTATCAGAATGTAAAACAGCCTTTTCCCTCGGAATATGAATTGAGATCAATGTCTACATGCTTCCTGTTAGATGTCTACTTTAACCCTCGACGTCTCTAATTCCCTTCCTCCTACATATTTGCGGCCACCTCATTCTGGGTATCTCATATTAGGATTTCTCCTCATGGCCGGCGCTGCTCCGGGATGTCTCTGTCGCTGGGTTGGTGCCCGCCCCTCAATTCAGGAACTTCCGGAGGCAGCTCCGATTACACCCTCCCTGATGGTCTTGAACACCGGATAAAGTGCGCAGTGCTGATACTTCAAGGCCAAGCCCTCGTTGTCATCCACTTCCTGTTCGGCGGCGGTACCTTGTCCATCACCGGGCTGTCCATTCGTAGTCCCAGACATGTCATGTCCGTTGAGGACCGTTCCCTCGGGATACCACGGCCGTTTCCCCGTCGTGATCATCTTCGTGAACTGTGGATCGATAGGAATACTGCCCAGGAGCTGCGTTCCAAAGTCCTGTGCCAAGACCTGTCCGCCACCCTTGCTGAAAATGTAGGTGCACTCTGAGCAATGCGGGCACACATACCCAGACATGTTCTCAACTATTCCTATTGTCTTCAAGCCCGTTTTCTTGCAGAAGTCCAACTCCTTGCGTACCATGGCTGTCGACATATCTTGCGGCATGGTCACCAACACTGCGCCCGCAAGCTGGTCCGGCCGCGAAAGTTGTAGCAGGTACTCAACGACGGAAATGTGTTCGTCAGATGTTCCCGGCGGCGTGTCGATGAGGAGGTAGTCTGTCTCACCCCACGCAACATCTGTGAGGAACTGTTTGATCATGGCTGTTTTCTTGGGTCCTCTCCAGACGACAGAGTCGCCGCGCTTGACAAGGAAGCCGAGACTCATTATTCGGAGGGCTCCAAGCGAACGAGAGGGGTCGGCATCGTGAATGCTAACTGGAACCCAGCCAGTAGGACCTGCAGTTATTCGAGCATTGTCGTCGACGCGAAACATGTGTGGGATGTTGGGGCCGGTGAGGTCGATGTCGAGGACGCCAACCGAATGGCCGGCGAGGGAAAGCGAGAGGGCGAGTTGGGTTGTGACGGAGGATTTGCCTACTCCGCCCTTACCGGAGAGGACCTGAGAGTACGACTGTCAGCAGACGTCAGCTTTAGGCGACGGGATGAATCACTCACGAGCACAATGTGCTTGACCCTGGCTAAGTTCGCGTTCGACATGGTGTGGCAGTTTGGTGGGGTAATAACGGAAGGGATTCCTCAGTGTCTCAGTGGGTGGTCTCGGAAGTATGGTCACTCGTTTAGCTATCGCTATCTTCAGGGCGGAGTATAGTTTGTGAGGCTCCCTTCAGAGTCCACCATTGAAATGTCTAAAGTGTTCCAGGACGTTGCCATTTCGTTCTCTGCGCGAACATCGCGACGCACGACTTTCTAAGCCGACGCTGAAATTCGTCATCTTTGTCATCGACCCAAATTCCGTCGGAGCGATCTCGGCAAAGCTGATCAAGCAAAAGCGATCCATTGATTATGTCAGCGATCTTATCTTCCCCCCCTCGATCAACCTGGAGTACCTGCAAGTTTGCAACACAGCAGCTGCACGGGCAGCAGAAGGTCGCTTTTCCCCTGATTCGGTCTCCTTATGGTGACCCACCGAAACTGCAGCCCCCAATGATGGTGTCAGGGTGTCATGTCAGGGCCGCCCGGGGTTCCCAATGTTCCTCTTGATTATCGTTTAGCGGTGTTGATCTCGCAATGCCACCTGTTGTCTCCAGAGCAGGAATTCTGGCCATTGGATCTTCAGCAAGTATTGCTATACCGGTAGCATTATACAGACAAAGCCACAGGGTGTAGGTAGATCCAGCCGCATCCTACGGACACCAAAGCTGTGCAGAGCTGTGGTGGCTGCTGCCGTTTCATCATCATCCCAGCCGTATCGGGTCAGTTGGGGGGTTTTGACTTGGATTGGCCTGGCCCAACTGCACGAGTCTCGACCGCCCAAAGATCCCGGCCGAGTCCATACAATCACCTCGGCCCAAACATCGAAACCTCAACCCTATGGCGAATAGGAGAAGGACTGGCCGTGTTGGAAATCACAACCACCACCTTTGAAACAACCCCGGTCAAGTAAACCTGCAGATTTCCACAGGAACCCGCTTTTTTGAAGTTGCGATTCGCTATACGACTCGGAATCCCCGGCGAGGATATCGACTGTCGAAGAGACGGCCAGCGGACGACGACTTGTCAATGGTCCCGATATAGCCAGCGCTCATCAACATGAGAAAGAGCTCTCGAAAGCATGGAAGATCCATGGGGTTCACCGTGGGCGACCAACGATACCAATACAACCCATGAGCCGGCTCCGCCGAAATCGACTCTCGAACTCCCAGGACGCACCGTCGCCAGGCAACGTTCCTTCTCGACACTTTCGCCGTGGGCTACCGCCGACGACGATGGCTTCAGCGGATGGGGCACACCCGATTCCGGGGGACTGGCTTTGCCCACTGCTACAGCGACTTCCGGTGCTAGTCTTTGGGGCGGATGGGGAGGAGATAATGGGCTGAACTCGAGCCAGACAGAACTGACACCAAGAGCAAGAGAAGGCAGCCTCAGCCAGCGTTCACACAGTCCTGCTTGGCCTGCTGCGACGTCTCCGGCCCTGGCCCAGGGCAAGACACTGTCGCGGAGAAGCAGCACGCGCTCCCTGTTCGGCCATCCTTCGCCAGATCCTTGGTCCGCCGATGCATTGAATCGACTGAGCCTCCCGACTCCCGCCTTGATCTCGGCCGAGCAAGCCGCCTTCTCCACACTGGATAGGCATGATGAGGAGGAGGAAGAAGAAGAAGAAGAAGAAGAAGTAGGAGAGGAAGAGACAACGAAGGAAAGGTCAATAGAAAAGGTAGGACCTCAAGAGATGGGACCTGAAGCAGGAAAACATAAAGACAATGGACCTGAGGAAAAAGAAGCCGAAGAGGGAGGATCTGAAGAAGAGCGAAGTGAAGAAGGATCTGCTGAAGAAGGACCTGGAAAGAGAGGATCCGAAGAAGGCCATCATGACGGAGAAGAAGAAGCAGGAGGAGTACAAGAGGGCCTCCCTGAGGGCACCGAAGACGGCCCACATCCCGCGCCTTCTTTTGAAGAAGGAAGCAAATCTCTCGACGCTTTACAACCTTCAGATGAGGACCGAGCAGAGGCGACAAAGCCGAATGAACAAGTAGGCGAATTGGCGACGGAGAAAGGTGTACTCGCTGAAGGCCAACCAAAGTCGCCCAGTCGCTCCCGGCACTCATCCTTCTCCGCACCGAGCCAGCATGACGAGCGGCCGGAATCGCCGATTACATCTATTAGCGAGGACGCGAAAGACCGTCTGCCCATACCAAGGCGACCATCTGTCAATGTCCAGGAGTCTGTGGACCCATTGGATGTATCGGAGAAGGGATATGGGGATGCGCTCACGGTGCCTGACCCGGCACGCGGCCGGCGCCGAAGCAGTATCAGGAGTGCGAGGACAGATGATGCAAGTGATTTTGGCGATTTCGAGGATGCGCAAAGCGTTAGCTCTGCTCCGCAATCTAGGCGGCCTTCGTTCAATGGCTCTCCTCGTCCACCCAGCTCTCAGGCCGTCCGAGCGAGGTCTCTGTCTAGAACACCCTTACAAGGTGGACGTGTATCAACGGTCACGCCAACACAACAGAGAAACACTTTTCATGATGGAACTAGAGTTGCTTCGCAATTGAAGTTCAGCCCGGATCTTGAAAGCGTTGACAAGCTATTTGACGTGGCCAAATTGGACGCAGAGCAACCCGCGACGAAGGACTACAGCCTTGATTACGTTGATGGGGTCATCAAGGACAACTTCACTAGTATTTCGGAACGCAAAACATGGTGGCGAATATCGCGGAACGGCACGATGCGCATGCACGATTCGGGGGATGATGACAATTACCGCCGAATTACATGGGCAACTTCGAAGATGCGCGAGGAGACGAACAAGATCGTACGTCGTTGGATGGAACAAGGATCCTACCCCGGCGGCCAGCAGTCATTCGGAGACGCTGCCTCAGTAAAGGGCGGAGCCTTCAACTGGAACTCAAGGGCGGAGCCACTATCAATGGATCAGGTCTTTGGCAAGAGGAAGAGCACGCAAATATTGAAAGAGTCGTCGGCTTCAGCACCACGTCCACTTTCTCTACAGCCGCAACCCAGGGCGTACTCTCACTCTCGAAATCTATCGGCAGGTGTCAAAAGTCTACCGCCTCGGTCTCCAGGAGTCGGCAGCCTACTACCGAGATCTCCGGGTGTGAACAGCTTACCACCCCCGTCTCCTCTGGGTATGCCGGCTCCACCTAAGAGCCCTGCTTTCGGCTGGAGTACGGCTACCAATGGATCAGCCTCGGTGACACCTGCTTCTACACGCCCGCCTAGCCGAGGTGTCAGGCAGTCTATCGAAGTTACATCTGCAAATTTGACGGTCAGCAAGTCGAGTACTGCTAGCGTCAATGAGCCCGCGAGCAGGAATTCCTTACAGATAGCACCTCCTTCTGTTTCACGATCCCCGTCTCCAGAGAAGCTGAAGGATTCGGTTCCGGAAGTAGACGACGACGACGACGACGACGACGACGACGATGATGAGTGGGGAGAGATGGTAGCTTCCCCGCCAAGCGCGAGTCGTCCTGTCAGTGGATTGTTCGATGTGGGCATCGGCACGAATGGCTCAATAGGTAGCCCCCTCGGCGAGAAATATGCTTCTCCGGCGCCGACAACTGATACTAGTTTCACTCTCGATGCAGTCTCATCGGAGCTCCAACGAGGTCAGAATGCTGCAAAGCCAGAGACAACACAGGCACCTCCAGCTGCACCAGCTGCCCATAAGTGGGACCTTTCAGCCTTCGACACCACACCACAAGCACCAGCCGCCAGTACACCTCCAATGGTGCCCGCCATCCCCCCAACCATAACGTCGAAACCCGAGTTCGAATTTGATACACCACTGCAATCACCCACCCTTAGTGGACACTCGAGGAATGCTTCCCCTATCTCTGCATTCCAGATGTCAAAACCTTCTACGCCTACACTTCCCGCCGTGTTGTCGAGGTCGTCCTCGATAGCATCCTTCCAACTCCCACAGCCACCTACTCCTACCGTCCCGCCCCAACCTCTACATGCATCCAAAGCTTCTATAAGTTCGACCGTCTCGAGCGGTTCCTCGAGACCAAGTTCCCCCGCAACTTCACAGATGTCCAAACCACCCACGGTTCCCATACCTATAATGCCCCAACACACACAGAGATCATCACTCAGCATGGGCCGGCCATCGCCACTACAAAAGGTGCTGACTCCGAAGTCATCATCGCCACAACCCATGAGCCCAGCCATAGCAACACCGCTGAGGAGCGTGAGCTTTGCTGCGCAGAACGATTCCGACGAGAGCCTCGCCGTCAGGCAGGTCGTTGACGGACTGCCGGATCTGTCATATATGTTACGTTGAATATGAAAGCGTGCGTGCGCGCGCTGCCGCGTTATGCTTGGATGCTGCGTTCTTTATTAAGCATTGCCGGTGGTGCTGCCGGTGGCGTTGGATATGGTTTATGTACTCAAGTATGTATGTACGTATGGTTGCTTGGTGCTGTGTTCATAGATTTAGCTATTGATCCATGAGCGTGGTGGATTGCACAATATGATATTCCGTTTGACGGATTTATGGTACTCCTGTTCTTTTACCAGTTTGTCGACGCCCGGCATGCTCTGCGAGCCGACATATGACCTCCACTTGAAGTGTTCATCAGCGACATCCTATTGTATATCTATCTAGTATCAAGTAAAGTCGAAGTAAAAATCACGGCATCATAATAATCAGGACCAAAACACCAAGACGCCACGCTATGTGAGCTTTGCGATGGAGCATGAACGATCTCATCGCTCATACCACCTGCCATTATGACGGCCCTCTAGTCAGCTTTCCATCATCTGCCCGTGCTCACCATTCCATAGGAGCCTGGGACCCCGTCATAATCAACGCCAGGCACTCGTATGTAAAGAGTTCTTCCATCATGAGGCTATCGGGACGACTGTTTCTGCGTCCATGGCAATACCCTTTCATCTCTCCATCATCTTTGATGTGAGTCCCTCTAGGCACTCCCATAAGCCGCTCCTCGGCCATCTTCATGCAGCAGTCCACGTCGCTCTTCATCCACCGGGTTTTCTCCTGAACTCTTGTCGGTTAGAACATCGGCGTTCTGGGTCGTCTTGACATACACGAAGAGTGTAAACGCCGCACTAAGCACGCTGCCGACAGCGGCGAAGAATAGGTTGACGGGGATGGGATTGTTGTGGAGGGGCCCGTGAGTGAGGGCATCGAGGACGGGCTGGACGAATTGGCCAACACCAGCGACGCAGGTTATGGTGCCGTATATCCGGCCGAAGGTTGCGAAGCCGAAGACCTTTGTAGCGTAGTCACTGCAGACATTCACTCAATCAGTTACATGCGATTCGAGACTAGTACATGATAAGGAAGGGGCCCTGGGGCGTCAACACAAGGGGGGAAGAGGCGACTTACGACATAGCCGAGTAGTAAAGCGGCCTGAAGAGCACGAACGTGACCACGGTAGCATAACCCGCCCACAAAGCCGACACGCAATTCAGAACGCCCAGCACAACAATCAACCCCGTCAGAACGCCCAGCGTGCCATACACGGGGACCTCATTCAACAACACACCGATGAACGGCGTAGTAGCCACCCCGGCCACCGGCAGCGCAACATCAAAGAACGAGTTCACCCTCTCCGCGTCCTCCTCCCCGCCCAGCATATACCGGTACTGCGCCCGCACCGTAGCGATAAAGTAATTCATCCGCATCATCTGCAGCACCGTCAGGCCGAGGACAAACCAGAACCACGCCGTCATCATCTGCCGCCCGACCGGCTGCCCCTGCAGCACCCCGTACACGCCGCTGGTCGCCTGTCGGTCCCGCGCGACCTCCCGGTCTGCCCTGCGCTCGTCCTCGTTGCCCGCCACGGCCTCGAGGGCCTCGAGGTGCGCCTCGCGGGCGTCCGCGCGGCGGCGCCGCGCCTTCTGGAGCTCCCGCGGCTGGTCGGCGTATGTATCGTCGTCGCTGTCGTGGACGTCGAGGTCGGCGTTGTTGGCGTCGTCGATGGCGGCTTGGTATTCGCTGCGGGTGTTGTACCCTGTCTTGGGCATGAGTGTGAACTCGGCGGTGATGATGATCAGGGGTAGCACGATTGCGAAGCCGAGGAAGAAGTAGGATGGTTTGAGGGCTTGGTTGGTGGCTTCGTAGGCGAGGCGGTAGAAGAGGAAGACTGCGGCGCTGGCGTCGAAGGCGCCTGTGATGAGGGCTACTATGAGCCCCGCGCGGCGGGGGAAGGCGTTGGAGAGCTGGTACGACGAGACGAAGAGGAATGTCCCGCCTAGGCCGAGGAGGAGGTTGCCTGTGAGGTAGCCGTCGAAGTGGCCGAAACCTCCTTCGCCGAGGTGGAAGGCGAGGGCCATGCATCCACTACCGAGGAACAGGATCCCGGCCGCGAGGAGGTAGCACAGCCGCCGTCCGTGGTTGTCGAGGACGTAACCCGCGAGAACGGTGCTCGTGTTCAGGGTGATGGACGCCAGGATGAAGAACAGGTTCAGGCGCATGTCTTGTTCCGGGCATGGCTGCTGGCTCTCCTCGCCTGTCGGGGGCGACCAGTCTGCTGGGCAGAGGGATCGATATACTCCTTCGGCGATGAGAACCGGCTTCAGCGCTGCGAATCCGCAAACTATACCTGAGGCGAGAACGCAGGCGAGGACGGCGAAGGCGATTTGTCCTGTTTTCAATTCAGTGTGTTAGTACGTCTGAGGGAACACATTCATAGTCAACTGGTGGCAGGGAGGGATAAGCGAGAGTAACGATGATGGTCAAGTTAAGTCACTTACCTATTCTCTTAAAATTAGACACCTCGTACGCCGCCACATTACCCGTATCAGCGAGCGGCATGGGTTCATGGTGCTGGGACGGTGGCTGCGCGAAGGCATCGTAGCTTATAGTCTGCCATAGGCCCTTGCCTTCCGTCCCGCCCGGAACCAGCGTCGTCTGAGTACCTGTCGAGCCCTCGCGTTCTTCTTCGTCGAAGATCCCGTTGCTTGACAGATCTCCGTTGTCTATGCTGTCGTCCCCGGGTATGTTGTTAATGCCATCGGGGGCGGTCCGGCGCTGGGCTAACGACATTTTGGGTAGAGGGGATGCCCACCAGGGCTGGAGACAAGTGGAGTGGACTTTCTGCCGCAGATGATCAAGAAGGAGTGAAGAAAGCGCGTATACTTTTGATTGATATAGATCCCGTCCTTAAAGCTCGACCAGAAATCTAACAAGATGGAGATACGGAGGTTCGTCACAAGGGTCGGAGTATCCAGCTAAAATCACCTAGACTCTGTGAGTGGCGTTGGCTCTATGATTCCAAGATTATTTCACATAACCATAATTAGGGAGTTGCACCCGGGCACGTTATAAGTTCCCGCCCGTAGAACGGCGATGAAGCCGGTATGATGCATGGAAGCCCGGAGGCATGCAGAGAAGCCCCACCAGAAATTGCTAGAACTGACCGGTACGTACCTAAGTTATGGCACTTATATCTTGGATGTTCGTGGCCAATGCTTGTGTGCAACGCCGATGCCCCGCACACGGATATAAAAGTGGACAGTTCAGTGATAGACGAAAGATCAAAAGTACGGTCATAGTCAAGGTCATAGGGTTGAAATGTTCTTATCATCGTAAACTGCCCGTCTGCGGTTGAGACGAACCAGGGCACTATTTCTAACAACTGCACCCTGCAGCCCCAGTCATAGAGACTAGACGAAGTCATTCGAGTTGTACTAAGGTTTTGAGGTTCGTGAGCTTAGCATGTCAGAGTTTTGATATTTAGATAGCAGGCACTCTATGACTGTGCTTGACCTTGCAGCACTGAAACGCCGTGAGAGATGGATGACCACAACCCCGATCCGCACTCTCGAAATGCAAACATACACATATATGTGTTTTACATGCAGTGATTCGAAGAAATTATACATGGGTTATGTGCGACTCCTTGCAAGACACCAATCTGGTAGACTCAATAAAGTCCTCCAGGGCTAAGAGAGATATAACAACAATCATGCATCTTGGTATTACTACCTCAAACTACCCAGGTAATCCTCATCATGGCCACTACTGATAGGTGTTTTGCTCTTTGCATCTATTTTCAGCATGGACTTCCCGTCACTTACCGCACGTGCGTGCAACGAATTGCATCCAATCTGTAGAAAACCATGTGTTGCACAATCCCAGAAGTGCCTAAGAAGGTTGATAAGTATAAGTTCAGTGACTTCTTCCCCACATTGCAAGTGGAAACAGGGAAGAAAACAAAAGAGAAGTAACAGGAATAAGGGAAGGTAAAGCAAAAACGGAAATGCAATGAATGTCAATGGGTATTTCCATTAGTTACATAGACCTAGGTACCCTACTAAGCTTCGTCATGGATGACTAAGGAGAATTGGTGCCCCTATTTTCAGCGTCATTTTATGCATTTACGCAATCTCTCACCTGGCCCTCACGGCCTTGGGACTCATTCCGTCACACGTCTAAACCACATTCTTTCAGAACAATCAGCTACTTAATCACAATGCCTGCCAGAGTCTTAACGCGCAGTCCGGACGCAGAGCAGCGAGCTATTAGACCAGAGACATCTGCCCGCCCCACCCCCACCCCTCCAAGCGATGTAAGTCTCCCCTTCGACTTATAGCACCTTCGAGCTCAGGTGCTAAGAAAGTGGCAATATTAGCTGGAGTCATTGAAGGCGGATGGCAACTCTTTCATATTCGATTCCTTCACGGTACAGGACGCCTGGATACTCGGCAACCTGCTCCGGTCCAGGCTTCTCCCATTCCCAACGGCCACGTTGATATCCATCGCGCTCGCCAACGGCACAGTAATCTTCCAGACTGCCACCGGCTCTGGCGTCGTGCCGGATAACGAGATCTGGGTCCAGCGCAAGAGGAACACGGTGCTGCGGTGGGGCAACAGCTCTTGGTTCATGCACTGCAAGTATGACGGGGACGAGGCCGCCTTCAAGGCCAAGTCCGGCATGAGCGAGGACCAGGCTAGCAAGTATTCCATACACGGCGGTGCTGTGCCGATCCATGTGCAGGGTGTGGAGGGCGTGGTGGCTGTTGTGGTTGTCAGTGGGCTGAAGCAGCATGAGGATCACGGGGTCATTGCCGATGTGATCCGGGAGAACTGGCAGTGACCCTGCTGCTGAACTGATCAGCAAGGGTCGGAGCTAGTCTCGTCACCGGATGGTGATGTCCAATCAAGTGTCTCCTGGAGCTGCTGAGACTTAGAATTTTCGGTTGGATACAGGTAGGAACAGGTTGGCCGTCAGCTTCACATGTGGTGCTGCAAAACGTTCCGAAAAGTACCTATGTACTCCGGGAGAAGTTATGCCCCCCACCGGATGCCTATAATTGTGTTCACTTGGCTACATATGTACATACTATAGATGTATGTAGAGTGGCGGCTCATTCACAATGTGGAGCGAACCAGCTATCACGGCGGTAAAGCCGCTTTGAGCTGATGGGTCCGAAGAGCTGAAAGTGCTCAAGAGCTACAATACCTCGTCTCATTATAAGTATCATTGCTAGAAATATAGAGATATGTATACATCAAATTAGTCCTCATCATCACTCGAGTCTTCTTCCTCTTCCTCATCCTCATCCTCAAACTCGTCCAGGTCCTCATCCTCGTTGTCCAATGCTTGTCTGTTTTCTCCCCGCGACTGCATGTGGTCAAGGCCCCTCCAGGTCCAAGCTTTCCTGGCCAGTTGATTCAGCTTGGCATGATCGACATTTGTTATTGACAGTGTTGATTGGTAGGCCTTGCTGTCACCGTCATAGAAGACGACACTGTCAGGCCTGTTCTGCTTGCAACGTTGACGCAGGTTGGACAAACTTAGGTGTTTGAGCCGCGGATTAGTTTTGGAGAGACCGCGGATGAGACTTGCCCAGATAGAGTCGCCGCCCTCATCGGCGTCCTCGTTGTCAAAATCCCCTTGGGTGGGAGAATGATCGTCTGTCATGTCAAGGAGTGTTTCCTTGATGCATATGCTCTCAAGGTCGGAGAACTTTGCCAGGGCTTTGCAAAGGACATCGGCCCGGATGGTAGTAATGCCGATGTCCAATCGACGGAGTGGTAGGGCAACCGGAGCTGGATTGAACTCGTTCCATTTGGAGTCACCAGCAGGAGGGGCAGAGTCGGGGTCCAAGCCTAACCAGCCGAAAAAGCTGTTTACAGCCTCTGACCTGCCTGTGAATGTTTCGAAGTTCAGTCTCAGCCATGTGACATTGGTAGTACGACTAAGGAAGCCTCGAAGATATGTTGTTGCGCCTTGAGGTGTAGTAAAACTGCCCCCATGTGACGCCACATTGTCGAACATCTGGCCAGCCACATCGAGATGCAATTTTGTCAGCCCGTGGAGAGTCCGCTTAAGCCCAGCACCTAGTACAGGGAAAAGGGCGAATGAATCTTCTGAAAGTCCCTGGTGCTTCTTCTTCAGTATAACCTCAAGGCTCCCCAGCTCTGGTGAGCATTGATCAAGGGCGGCGAGGACAGCCTGGAAGACATAGTTACAAAAGGGTATGCGCCGACTCGAACCGCTGATGGCATGCTTCCACTGTCCGTAATTGGAGTGACCATAGCTCCGCCAATAACAAGGCTGTTGTCCAACAGCATCGCGATAGCGAGTTGGTGAGTCGAAGTCACGAAGATCGACAGTCTTAAGGTTTGGCAGATTGTGGAGAGCGGTGGACAGAAGATTGGCGGCGATGCCGCTTAGCAGCAAGGTCTGCTGGGCATAGGCAGCAGATCGCCATTGATTGAATGTCTCACCATTCTGTATCATCTGCGCATCAACACCCATGAAGTCGTCAAGGCCAATGACGAGATGTACCATGACTTTGGAAAGTGACTTGTGCTCAGAGATGTCAACAAGTGTTTTCAGGGAGAAGGGATCAATCACTGTTAAAGGTTAGCCGCTACACTCTGCTGGTCCAAGCTGAAGCAACCCTTGAGGTAGACTGGATGATGGAATGGAAGCTTACTGAATTGCCGCTTCCTGAAGAAACAATTGGCCCAGTAGGGGAAGACCTTGTCCTCCATCACCTTGGAGGTTGAGCGCAGAGCATTGAAGTCTTTGGTTGGTAGGTATCTAGCGATGTTGTCAAGCAGCTCCCTGGGCAGTCCAACAAGACTGATGTCTTGCGACTGCATCTTGATGGTGTTGACCGATGTTCCAATGCTCCAGATCAGTTGGGATCCCTTGTGGATCGGGGTATGGGGATGTGCTTCGCTGCGAAAATGTAAGGTAATCGACGTGGGCAACCTGAAAGATGAGGATCACACAGTCCAGATGTCAACCTTGGAGAATGATTGATGTGGTCAGTTGACTACCTGTGTAAACACGAGGGTTGGTAGAAGGCCTAGATATCTGAGTAGGTATAATCGAGCTGAGGGTGCCGAATGGGAAACTTCGCTAAGTACCTAAGTACCTACCCGAAGTGTAGTGCCCTAGGTAGATAAAGTGGGGATGGTGGCTGTGGCTGCCTGGAGTCAATTTGTACTTACTCAGGTATCACGTGGATTCGTGAGGTGTAGGCGATGGGAAGGACCCAGCATGCCCATTGCTGCCTGGTGCAGCCTAATCACGATTCCTAAAGGGGGAAAGGGCCCTATGTACTTAGTAGGTAATGCATGTATGATGCATGTCTTTCCCGAGGTCCTTCTCCTTGCTTACCCACGTATGTGATCTTCCTGCCCAATCTGAGGTCATATTTAGTATTTACTTGCCCGTGCGATTTCTACCTTGTTCTTCCATCTACTTTCACCGACCAACACTTCCTCTTCATCATCCATCCCCATCACCCGTCATTGCCCAGCCAAGAGTCGTCGAAATCATCTAGCTTTCTGGAGTCGAGATTTACCCTGCAGAACCTCGTCATATCCAAACCTTCCTTTGCACGATCTGTTTCCTTCCAATTTCCCACCTGTCAACCTACTGGTACCAGTTGTGTTCGGAAAGAAGGGAGCATTGTTCTCGATGCGAGCGAGACGGCTGTTGGTTCGATACCCCGGGATTCCATCGACACTTCGGCAAGTCAATTGTTTCACAGAGGTCTGTTCTCCTCCCCTTCAGTCAATGATCACCGCCGCTGGTGGGAAATCGGTCTGTATCATATCTAACAATCATGCCTGCAGATCTGAATTGGGCCTTGATCTCCATTTGTCAAGATGCCAAGAGTCAAAAAGGCCGGCACTGTGGCTCCGGCTCCAGTACCTGCAGCACTCCCACTCGATGGCTGTGTGGTCGCTTTTAGAGGAAGCTTCCCCAAACAGAACCAAGCTGCTCTTCTTGAACATGCGGCACGTTTGGGTGCACGTGTCCCGAAGTCGATAACCAAGGATGCCACCCACTTGATCACTACCCAATCCGCTTTCGACGAACCTTCCTCCAAGGTCTATGATGCCAAAAACCGTGGAATCCATATCGTGAGCATCGATTGGATGCTGGAGTCCGAGCAGTCAAATTCCAGGCAGCCAGAGAACCTCTACTATTTCGATACCATCACTACCAACAACAACAACAACAACAACAACAACAACAGTAACACACCAGCTGCAACGTTGACACATTCTCCTCCAGTTGCTTCCAAGAAGCGCCAAGCCTCACCTACCATCCTCGACTCAAGTCCGGAGCCCACTCCTCAGCCAAAAAGAACGAAACTGGCTACAACCGCAGAAAACGGCAAGGCTGATGTTCTTGGCAAGGAGCAAATAGCAAAGTCTCACAACATCCAGGTGCCTTTGGACGAGGGGTGCTGGCTCAACGGGTATGTGGTGATTGACGAAGACAGCGTTATCTGGGATGCGTCACTTAACCAGACCAATGCGGGCAAAAACAACAACAAGTTCTACAGGATTCAACTCCTTGTCGATGTCACGGACAAAAACAACTTCAAGACGTGGACTAGATGGGGTCGCGTCGGGGAATCCGGTCAAAGTGCCATCCTAGGAGATGGGACGCTACAAGATGCCCAGGCACAATTCCTGAAGAAATTCAAGGACAAGACTGGCTTGGCGTGGGATAGAAGGACGGAGGATCCCCGGCCAAAGAAGTATGTCTTCCTCGAGAAATCCTACCAGCCGGATTCCGACGACGACGACGACAACGATGATGATGCCGATGTAAGGGGAGCCGGGGCGGCCGATAACAAGGGCAAAGGGGCTGCCCGGGAGCCGCCTCCTTGCACTCTTGATGCAGAGGTCCAGAGGTTGATCGAACTCATCTTCAACCAGAGATTGTTCGCGGCTGCCATGACGGAAATGAATTACGATGCTAAAAAACTTCCGCTGGGAAAACTGAGCAAAGCAACCATCATGCGTGGCTATCGGGCCCTGAAGGAACTGTCAGATCTCCTTGTCAATCCGGCTGGCATAGGGTCTACTGAAGACCTCTCCAATCTATACTACTCTCTCATCCCGCACGATTTCGGACGCAACCGGCCGGCCATCATCAGCAACCAAGTAGCCCTGAAGCGAGAAATAGATCTTCTCGAGACTCTGGCTGATATGAAGGATGCGACAGACTTGATGAAAGGTGAAGTTGAGGAACGTGTCACTTTGCACCCGCTTGATCAACAATACCTGGGCCTGGGTATGGGAGAAATGACTCCTTTGGACCCTAAGGGCATGGAGTTCCAGCAACTGGGAGAGTACCTCTTGAACACACGGGGCCAGACCCACCACGTCAACTACAGCATTGAGTCCATCTTCCGCATAGAGCGCCGTGGCGAAAAGGAGCGCTTCGTTGCGAGCACAAGTTCGGATCGCCGCCTGCTCTGGCATGGCTCTCGTGTGACCAACTTCGGCGGCATCTTGAGCCAGGGCCTACGCATTGCACCACCGGAAGCGCCAGTCTCTGGATACATGTTTGGCAAGGGAGTATACCTCGCAGATATGTCTTCCAAGTCGGCCGGCTACTGTGCCTCATATATCTCAGACGGCACTGCCCTCCTCTTGCTGTGCGAGGCCGAGCTGGGCGAACCCATGCAAGAGCTCCTGGGTGCTGACTCTCATGCTGGAAACAAGGCCAAGTCCAAGGGACTCTTATCGACATGGGGTAAAGGCAGGACGGGACCATCTGTGTGGAAAGACGCGTCTTGCGTTCATCCCTCACTTGCAGGCGTCAAGATGCCCGATACATGCCGTGGTCCGCCTGGACCGACTGCAGTCAATGGCGCGTGCTTGGAATACAACGAGTACATTTGCTACGATGTAGCACAGGTCCGTCTCCGATACCTGTTCCGGGTCAAGATGTGATTTGTTCACAAGATAGGAGGGAGATATGAGGGAGAGACTCGGCGGCGAATTCATGTACTACCTGAATTGCTTCACTTGTTGCTTTCGAACCACACAGAAGCTTTAGTGTTGGCGAATGTGACACGGAAACAAAATGTTGGGCAACGTGCCCTGATGATTGGGATGAGCTTTTGCTATGGAACAAAACCTCATGTATCTGAGACGGAACCTGTACGTTGAGTTAACACCAAAGATCTTAGCACGTCTATTGACTTTAACACTTTGGCCCCTACTTGATTGTTCCTGGTTCCGCTTACGGCCAAAGGCTTGATTGACCTCGGGGCCTCACTGGTACTCTTCAGGAGAGACGCGCCCACCTAGGATAGATTGGGACGATCGATCATGACTCTTGTCGCATGGAGACCTTCAAATCCTAGGAGGTAACCCCTCAGGGACCTAGATCGCATCCTTCCATAACTTTCTGGCCAGGTCCCTCACGAGAACCAACTTCTCCCACTGCCGCTCCTCCGTCATGCCCGCACCACCACCCTGGCTCTGGCTCGCGAACCCGCACTGTGCACTGACTGCCAACTGGTCCTGCAAGACCTCATCCGCCGTCCGCCCTTGGGCCTTGGCGATTACCGCCGCGGCTTCGCTAACCCTCCTGGCGAGGTCATCAATACTCTCCATCTCAGCCCTCTTAGTAGAAACAAGCCCAAGCACGACCGTCTTGCCCGGGGGCACGAACCGCAACGGCTCGAAGTCTCCGGATCTCTCGTCGTCGTACTCTAGGAAGAACGTATTATAGTTGAGCCCGTTGAACATCCTCTCGGCGATCCTCTCATATGACCCGCTGGCCACGCCCCGCTTGGCGACCTCGTTCCAGAGGTTCCCGCGGCAGAGATGGATGCCGACATGCAAGTCCCCAGGCAGGTCCGCGATGCAGGCGTTGTGGACCCTGACGTACTCCTCGACCAGCGCCTCGGGCTCGAGCCCGTCGGCCCTGCAGCCCTCGCGGAACTCGTCCACGACGAAGAAGGTCATGTTCGGGTCGTCGACCTGCACGTTCCTGCACCCCGCGTCGTACAGGCTCCGCAGCTCGGCCCGGTACGCCGCGGCCAGGTCGGCGAAGTACTCCCCGTCCGACGCGTACCCGGACCCGGGCGTGAAGGCGGTGCCCCGGCGGAGCTGCATGTGCTGGTACGTCGGGCTGGGCATGGTGACCTTGCACCTGGGCAGGTCGCCGGCGGGGACGAGGCCCCTCAGCAGCGCCCAGCTGTCGCCGTACGCGGGCCCGGCCCAGCGGATCTTGCCCGTGGCGACGACCCCGGGCCTGGTCGTGACGCCGGCCCGCTGCAGGGCGGCCGTGGTGCAGAAGTTGGTGCGGAAGGCGTCCGGGATGGGCAGGTCCGGCACGGTGGTGAGGCCCTCCAGCGTCTCGAAGAAGCCGCCGTAGAAGATGGACCGCTCCAGCTCGCCCGTCGTGACCGGGTAGACAGACTTCTCCAGCTGGAGCTTGACTGCCGTGGCTACGGCGTCGTGTGTCGCCTTGACGACCTCCTGGTCGGCGGTGATGGCGTCGTAGGAGGAGGTTACGTTGTGCTTGGCGCGGACCTCCAGGAGGGAGGCCGGGCGGAGGAGCGAGCCGACTTGGTCAGCGCGGAAGAGGGGTGCCATGGTCGGTGTGTGTGTGTCTGTGTGCCTGCCCCTGCTTTTAGACCTCTGTGGATGGTTGGCGTTCTTTGGGGCTTCCCAAGTTACAACCCGTGTTGTTATTGTTGACTAACTGTGGATTTCGACGAAATGGCGGGTCGATATTTATGATCAGCAAGACAGGATCGGAATATCCTTTCAAGCCGTGTCAGGAGTCTCTAGGTGAGTATATAGTATGCACCCGGGGCCCCGGGCGGCATGCAGAGTTTGGGGTGGGGTTGGAGGCTTGAATATGTTGAGCGTCGATCGCTCGGCTGATAATTCTTCTCGAGACCGATCTCCAAGACGTTGCTCTTGGAGGGATTGAATGTTCACCTACATTATGGTACTGCCTACCTACTAAATCAGGTATCCCTTTCATGAGTCAAATCGAATGTAACATGCAAGTTCGGTGCGAAGTCCTGTTGAAATTCAACGATAGGCAGGCTTCTGTAAGTCTCATTCCTTCCAATCTTATTAGCTCTCCTAATTCACATATACTCTAATTGGCATTTTTCGCCCGTCTCAGAAATCCTGTATGCTATGTTAGATCTGTCGATATATTATGATATAATTACCCAGTCCGAGTAGCCCCGAGGCAATTCTCTGGGATATCTGCTACTCGCTACCATTGATTACCAGGTACTGCGTCAATTTCTTGGGCAACGGTTCTCTGCTTCTTCTGCTAGGACCGAGATCTCCATACGCCTGAGGTGGGGGCAGTGATACCAATGGAAAGACATGTCGTTTGAGATCCTTGTTAATCTACGGCGTTGCAATGATTCCAAGGTTGCCTTTATATCGTGGATCCTCCTCGCTTTGGCACATTTCATGGCGCCTCCACATTGCGCGGAATGCCCCTGGATAGGCAAACCGAATGCATAAGATTGCTGTGACCCAATAACGTGAAGCAAAAAGGCGGGAGAGGGTGGGCAGATATACCAGGGAGCAGATGCACAGGACTCGACCACAGTGCCCTGAGGATGGACCATAATGGTCCGGTGTCCCACAGGTCAACGAGTCCTGCATATATGTATAATATATGTGTGCCCAGGCATGAGAGGTACCCGCACGGGGGGTGAACTGGTCGGTGTGTAATGTACACAAAGGCCTAGATACTGCCCGTGTTCCGCTTGGCTCACATCAATTCGGGGTACTTCGGCAAGGCACCTACAGTAAGGTGCATGCCGTTTATATCCCTGCAAGCAAGCAACTGTGCCACGTCCGTAGTTGTAGAGGATACTTGAGATGCTCATATGACTTTCAGGAATTCCTCAGATCACAGCTTCGTGCAAAGGAATAGAACAAGGGGTTTTTGTGAGGTTTCGAATGGAAAAAGGAAGGGTATCAATTTGGTTGAATGGCTTCCATCATTGATGTCAATTCATGGCACCTTGAAACCGAGGCGTTTCGCCGGGTCAGCAGAGAAATCGCAGGCGTAAGAAAGATACACGAATGCCCATCTAAACAATGAGAAGTTCTTCTCTAATGGCTGAATCAGCCATTGCTAACGTGCTTGACGTATTGGAGTTAGTATAATATCATTCAATCGTTGGTTGGGCATGAGGACTGTTGATTGGTGACTGTTGGTGGTTGTTGGTGGTGGCCCTTGCATACTAAGTATGCCAGTGGAGAGCGGGGGATCCTCGATCCGCATATATTGCACTGTATTCCGTGCAACCTCACCTGGCATCTCCTCAACTTACCTCTCGTTAGCACCGACGACTCGATGTACCCGGGTATCTGCGAAAATCTCGGGATATTACTCTACTTGTTCCACTGGAGTGTGTGAAAATGCCCAAGTTGGACTTCGACCTCGAGCGGGACGTGCCCGAGCTGACGGGCAAGGTGCTGCTCATCACCGGTGGTAAGCATCGCCCTTTCCATATATCGCGGCAAAGCCTCTCACCAAGCACACTATAGCGTCAGAAGCTCACAAAACCTTTCAGGCACGAATGGTCTCGGCGCCGCAGCGGCCAGGTTGCTCGCGAGCCGCAACCCCGCCAAGATGTACATAACCGGACGCAAGCAGGACGCCGCGCAGCAGACCCTGTCACGACTGAGATCCACCGGCACCCAGGCGGAGCTGGACTGGTTACAATGCGACCACGACAGCCTCGAGTCGGTCAGACAGGCTGCAGACAAGGTCCTAGCCCAGGAGTCCCGCCTGGACGTGCTCATGGCCAACGCCGGTGTCATGGCGCTCCCACCGGGCCTTACGAGCGATGGATATGAGGTGCACTTCGGTATCAACCATGTTGCACATGCGCTCTGGATCCGCAAGCTGCTGCCCCTACTGCAGAAGACGGCCAGGGAGCACGGCGAGGCGCGCATCATCCCCATCTCGAGTCTGGCTCTAGCTGTGGCACCGCGGGGGCATGGCATCGTCTTTGATGATCTAAAGACAACCCAGAACTATTGGGTGTTGGGCAAGTGGCAGCGTTACGCCCAGAGCAAGCTGGCCAACCTGCTGTACGGGCGTGAGCTGGCACGGCGGTACCCCGAGATCCTGACGCTCGTGGTCGATCCTGGCCCGAGCAGCACCGGGCTGGTGACGAGTCTGGGGTTCCATGACAAGTTGGTCGTGTATCTGGGGAACATCGGCAAGTACCTTGAGGATGGCCAAGGCCACTGGAACCAGGTATGGGCGGTCGGGGTCCCCAAGGACAAGGCGAGGCAGGGAGAGCTATATGAGCCCGTTGGTGTGCCAAGTCAGTCGTACACGTCCTTCTGTTTGGATGAGAAGCTGGCGGCGAGGTTGTGGGACTGGACGGAGGAGGAGCTCAAGCCTTGGCTGGCCTAGAGGCGGGCTGAGGATCTGGCCAGGTCAGGGTAGGGAATGCTGTTTTGTGAAGCTTTGTGAAGCATGCATGTGCATGATCATCAAACTGCCCATGATGGTTGTTGCTGCTGTTGTGCTTATTGGGCTTCCAAGGGAAGATTGAGACGGGCGTTGGTGACCTATAGAGCCTTTCCGTATTACGACGTTAAACTTGTACCTGTAAGTGCCGCTATGCGCTATGTTCCACCTCAGCCCAACCTCGGGGCAATTAGTCCAGCGTAGGAAAGACCTCGGGAGCACTCCTGTCGCTGCCGGCGGTAACGAAGGAGCTGCAGGTCCTGACGAGAACGGTATTCGCGTAACGCAAAAGGAGGTGTTTGTCCGGTTGACTCGGCCGAGAAGGAAAAGGAAGGTGGCCGCAGGGCGGTTACAAGAGGACCCTGAGGACACCTTCATCCCACGTGAGATCTCCCGATCGGTGAAACAGGTCCAGACTCGCCCATAGCTAATGCACGGAGACAGTACCCGACACACCCGCCCTACAGTGTGAGGTTCTGCAACGATACATGGTGTTATCAAGTGTGCCCAGGTGGTCAATCTTGTTCTCTTCATCAGCAGTGCCGGACCTATTCAGGCGATGCCAGGTAACACTGGACAAATGGGGCAGATCTCCGTTCTAACGGCTCCGGCAGCCAGGGCTCGACTGCGGCTCGACTGCATACGGCGCATGCCAGACTGGGGAGGAACAGGCGGGCAGCTGGCCGGGCAGCTGGCCGGGCTCAAATTGTCGACAACGCACACTGGCACAGTAGCACCCTTTGGGCCAAGCCCTACACTAGAGCCCTGAAGCCTGAGACCTATTAGAGGCTAGAATACAGTACAGTACGATCATAAGACATGTCAGACGATGCACAGTAATCACGACGGTACCTGGATACTAAGTACGTCTCAGCCTGGCTGTAGTCATTGCATCAGATTATCATCATCTTACCTATACCGAAACAATAGGCGTCGACCGTTTCTGCCCCTTTTCCTGGCCGACGAACCTCTGCCTCTCGAGAAATTTGCATGACAGCTTTCGATCAGTCCATGATTGATCGATGTTCGCTGCGAAGGCTCATAACGTGTATCTAAGCAGCTGCTAAGGTACTAACGAAGGATTAAAATCGCCAACGAGACCCAGCCGCTTCCATCACTACTTTCCCACTAACTGCCCACTACTTCGCACTGCTAACCACATCGAACCTGACATTGTCGCCCCCGTCCACACCCCTCCCAGTCCCTCCTTCATGACAATGCGCAAATGTCCACCGATTTACTGTACAGCCATGTCACTCCGCCCGTGAGCTTTCCAATGACGTCGTCTTCTCTCCTGTTTTTTTCGTTCTTTTCTCTCTTTCCTCCTTTTTAGACCCTTCAACGTCCCCTGCCCATCTTTGCGCCAATCGATCCGACCGATACAGATCGGATCCATCACAGATTTCTCCAGTAGCTTTAGGCTTTTTCCATGTTGTCATAGCAAGTGCAAGGGCGAAAGAGGGACAATGACTAAGTGGCAGATTGCCCTGGACCACAACGGGAGGGGAGGGGGCAACAATCTTGGAACAAGGGTCCAGATGTCCCCGACTGATGGTAATGTTTCTTCTCGGTCCAACTATTCACAGTTGCTGTACCGGGTCAAGGAACTTGAGAGACAACTGTTTCCTCGTCTAAAATTTATAGTTTCTTTTCCCTGTTCCTTTGTTCGAAGGAAAGGCTTCCAGGATCCCGTGTCGCTCTCCCGTACACAAGCCGGATCGGTTGATAAGGAGAGACCCGTGCCGGGTCCGATCCGTCGTCATACATACATAACCCACGACGCCTTGTGTATCGGTCTCGGATCCGATCAACCGTTCACATCCTCCTCTTGGGCCCTTGTGTCAAGTAATTCCCTGCAACCATTCCGTCCACCCGCATGTCGCTTCCCACCATCCTGTCACGAGTTGTCGGACGTCGAGCTCCGGTTCATATTAGGCTGTCACCACTTCGTGCCTTGTCCTACGGCTTTTGCTTGTGCAGGACGCTTTGTTCCGTGACCCTCCAGCTCACACGCCGGGACAAAATACTTTTAAACCCCACGGGGCGTCATATTGCCACAGTTTCCCCCACCGCAATGTCTCCACGCAGTAAGAAAAGGGCTTCTGCTACTGCTACTTCGTGGACTACGGAAGCATCTGGAATTGGGCATACTCAGGGTCACTCAGACCCTTCGGAGCACCAATCTTCGGGATCCACTACGCCGGCCCCCAGGAGATCGAAACGCCAAGTTGGTCCACCACCCAAGGCTACCACAGAGCACTCCCAAGGTACTGGGGCACTTTCGGACGATCCCAAGCAAGTCAAGAAGATGCAGAAAGTGCGGATGCATCTGGGAACCTCGCACGGGAGATCAAAGGATGAGGTACAGGGGGCCAAGCGGGCCGTCACTGGTGCCATGCAGAGCTTGGAGGAGATGGAGGAGACTTTCAAGAGGGACATCAAGAGGCGCAAGCTTGAGCTTGAACAGAGCATCATTGCTGAGGCCGAGGATCAGGCACCGCGTGCTATCAGGCCCCCCCTGAAACTGAGCAATGGCCACACCGACGTACTCAGAGATGGTGGGCTTCTCACCCCGGAGAGGACAACTCGCGAAACCGTCCCCGAGGCTGAGGAGGGCGTGTGGGAGCCTGCTCCAGGTGATGACGCTGAAGTACCGCCAGAGGACGAAGTCCCAGAAGTAGCGGAAAGGGGCGCTAAGCGGACACCACCCGTCAACAGCGACTACCTCCCTTTGCCATGGAAGGGCCGCTTAGGCTATGTCAGTGGTCGATCGTCCTTCTTCGATATATGAAATACTGATATTTGTTTAGGCCTGTCTAAACACGTATCTACGTGCCGCCAAGCCAACCATATTCAGCTCAAGAACGTGCCGTATAGCCTCCATAATAGAGCATCGGCACCCACTCGCAGATCCATCTCAACCCGAACATGCCACCAAAAACCGGCCTGATAGGACAAAGGAGGCCGATGTTGCTCTTGGCCAAAAGTATGTGGAGGATTTGGGTCTAGCTAATGCACGAGACATCATCAAGATGTTGCAGTGGAACGACAAGTATGGCATCAAGTTCATGAGATTGAGCTCAGAGATGTTCCCATTCGCGAGCCATGATGCGTACGGCTACAAGCTGGCCCCATTTGCATCAGGAGTTCTGGCCGAGGTTGGTAAGGTCGCGGCAGAGTTGGGACACCGTCTGACGACACATCCTGGACAGGTGAGGACATGGCATCAATCATACTTCCAAGTGATTTATTATTCAACTAACAAAATACGATTAGTACACACAATTGGGGTCACCTCGGAAGGAAGTCGTCAGCAATGCCATTCGGGACCTTGAATACCACGATGAGATGCTGTCCCTGCTGAAGCTGCCACCCCAGCAAGACCGAGATGCTATTATGATCCTCCACATGGGAGGCACCTTCAACGAGGCTGGGGGGAAACCAGCGACCCTTGACCGCTTCCGCAAAAACTACGCCACTCTTTCCGACTCTATCAAGCGTCGACTAGTCCTGGAAAATGACGATGTCGCCTGGTCAGTACACGACTTACTCCCCGTCTGCGAGGAGCTCAACATTCCCCTCGTTCTCGACTATCACCACCACAATATCGTGTTCGACCCAGAACAGTGCCGCGAGGGCACGTACGACATTTCACAGCCCGAAATCAGCGCGCGCATAACGGCGACGTGGACGAGGAAGAACATCAAGCAGAAGATGCACTACTCCGAACCCTGTGCCGGCGCAGTGACGCCCCGTGACCGAAGGAAACACAGTCCTCGCGTCGCAACGCTGCCGCCCTGTCCTCCCGACATGGACCTCATGATCGAGGCCAAAGACAAGGAACAGGCCGTATTCGAGCTTATGCGCAGGTTCAAACTACCCGGCCACGAGAAGATCGCAGATGTAGTTGCGTTTGAACGGGAGGATCAGGACAGGGCGGCGCCACCTGTAAAGAAGGCCAAGAAGACGCCTAAGAAGAAGAAGGCTAAGGATGATGCCGATATCGAGAACGATGCCCCAGAGAAAGTTGAAGAGGCCGAGGTGGCTGTCGGCGGTTTGACAGTAACCCCGCAGGAATTGGGTATGGGTGGACCGCAGAATAGGGTTTACTGGCCTCTTGGGCATGAGGAGTGGTTATCCCCAAAGAAGAGAGAGAAGAAGGAGAAGGTGGATAAGGTGAAGGCGGAACCGGAGTAGCATAAGATGGCTTGGCTTATAAGCTGGATCTCATGTAGGTCACAGTAAAATCCGTGTAATTAATATCTGCCCACAACGCATTGTTTAAGACTGCACCGTGATTTTTGGTCTAATGGCTCGTTGTGACTTGTCGGACGTCTACCTGCGCGTTGCTTTGGGCGAGTGACACACTCGTCGAGGCAAAAAGGTTGGGGGCGTTGTCACTTGGAAGGAGGTGTTACGACTACGTAGGTTCCTCTAAACGGGCATAGGACTACAGGGAAAGGGATAGTATATGTGTAAGGAACGGCTGCGGATCTTGCTTACCCTAGGGTACATAGGGTACATATGTATAATAGGAACAGATATTATTCGAGTAAACGGGTTGTCTTAACATCTAAGATATAGCAAACTTCAGGCCTTCTAGTCCGTCAACACTCCCGCCCATCATAGCAACCCAAGAGTGCTGAAAGATGGACCAGGAGATGCGCTAGTCGAGGATGGTTCGACTTGGTAAAAATCGTTTTCTATGAAGGGTAGACCAGGAGTTTTATAATTAATCTTGATACCTGATGTTATGACACATTCCCGACAGCTTTAATCAGCCGGCAGCGGGAGGGAATCACATGTCTCACATGTCGACATAGGCCCAGAATTACATCCACTTAGACCCGCTCACGGGTAAGCATTTGAGGAACATTGAGCCTACCTCCTCAAGTAGGTACCCTTAGATACCATTGAACCTATCCTCCAATGGGTGGGCGCTACCTTGTGAGCTTGAGAGTCTGGCTCCGCTGCTTGGCGGGGCGGGACGCGGGGGAATTGGACGGCAAACCGTTGCGGCTATATAACGTCCGGATGACATAGCAGGTCTTTGGCCGGGGTAATCACTTATTCGGCAATGATGGAAGAACATGGTCACGCAATTGGTAAGTGAATCCAGAATTATACCCGTATCAAGTACCGACAACCAAAGGACCAGAAGCGTACATACACTATATAATTATTTGAGATAGCACTTAACCGAATGCAAGTTGGGACTCGCCTTGGCTAGTCTAAGCTTCTTTTGATAAGTACGACAATCTCACGGACTTCACATATCATAAAACATGCCTCCGCAACTCCCAACTCACAAGCTAGGCAAGCATGGCGCCGATGTGACCGCCCTGGGCTTCGGCATGATGGGCCTCTCCCGGTTTTACGGCACGGCCAAGCCAACTGAGGAGCGACTTGCTCTCCTGGACCACGTCTACGAGTCTGGCGTCCTGCTCTGGGACACAGCCGACATGTACGGCGACAGTGAGGATCTCATCGGCGAGTGGTTTAGGCGGAACCCTGGAAAGCGGGAGAACATCTTCCTCGCCACCAAGTTTGCCAACTTCGTCGACCCGGTGACGGGCGCACGCAGCATCCGCAACGAGCCAGAGTACGTCCACGAGGCCCTCGACAAGTCTCTCAAGCGTCTCGGGGTCGACTACGTGGACCTCTACTACGTCCACCGGCTGGACAAGAACCGGCCGATCGAGATCACCATCGCCGAGCTGAAGAAGCTCAAGGAGGCCGGCAAGATCAGGCACATCGGGCTGAGCGAGGCCAGCGCCGACTCCCTGCGGCGGGCGTCCAGCGTCGTGCACATCGACGCCCTGCAGGTCGAGTACTCGCCCTTCTCCCTGGACATCGAGTCGCCCGAGTCGGGCCTGCTGCGGACGGCCCGCGAGCTCGGCACCGCCGTCGTGGCCTACTCCCCGCTCAACCGCGGCTTCCTGACGGGCGCCATCCGGTCGCCCGACGACTTCGAGGACGGCGACTTCCGGAAGGGCGCGCCGCGCTTCTCCAGGGAGAACTTCCACAAGAACCTCGAGCTCGTCGACAAGATCAGGGAGGTGGCGGACAGGAAGGGCGTCACGCCGGCGCAGGTCACCCTCGCGTGGCTGCTGGCGCAGGGCGACGACATCATCCCCATCCCGGGCACGAGCAGGATCAAGAACTTTGACGAGAACATAGGCGCGCTGGGGGTCCGGCTCACGCGGGAGGAGAAGGACGAGATCAGGAGGGCGATTGACGACACCGAGGTCGTTGGGACGCGGTACCCTGAGAACGCCCTGGCCCAGCTGTATGTCACTACGAGGCCATTGGACTCGGCTTAAGGGAAGAGGTGTGCTCGTGATTGTGTGTTCGGGCCGGGTCAACTGGGTTGGGTGCTGGAGAGATCAACCCGTGGACACAAGTCGGGCTAGCCGAAACGTGTTCTCGAGTCGCTGGGTACCTACTTAGGTATGGGGTACTCGGGGAAATCACGGCATTGGCTGCTCTCGAGTACATATGATGAGGGCTTTCTAGCTTGTTATCGACCATGCAAATCGAGGGAGAAATGCCTATCCATCCACTCTGCTGGTATTGTCCTATCGGCCTTCCCTATCGCCACTTGGCATCTGCTTCCAGTTATCGCGTTGATCTAGTCGTCATCTTTCCCCACAGCAAGAGGTAGATCATTCCGGGTAACCCCCGTGCCCATTCGGGTGCTTCAGACGCACAGGTAATAATAGACTTCAACGGTCTTGAATGTCTACATCTGTGTAGTTTCAGCGATTTTCTTTTGATGTACAAGGGCGAATCTCACGCACTGGGAGACCTTCTCATCAGAACACCCAAGAGCGCAGTATCACGTCCTCCATGGCCATCCAGTATCAAGCATTGTAAGTGAGACAACGAGGTGGATTACGAAGGATTAATATAGCCACTGATATACCGATCAAGTCAGTGTGAGCCTGGGTAGGAACCTTTTGCTCCTTGCCCTCTACACTTAGGTAGCCTTTGCAGGGGTTATGTTTGGGTTCGCAGTCAGCAGGCCCTTCCACGTCACGACATTATCCTCCCTGCCCTCGCGCCTGTCGTGGCTCACAGCGCTCCCAGATACGAACACCGTGCGGTGCTCGAGCACCTTGGTGAAGAACTTCTCCGCTACCGCGTTCTCCGCCTCCCATTGGAACACCACGCCCTCGACCGCCACGTCGCCCGGCTCTTTATTGGGCATCCCGGAGGGTATAAGCTGGACACGCCTCCACTCCCTTGGTAGGTCCCACCATGCATCCATTACGGCGTTGAAGAACTCTGTACCATAGCCCTGTCTCCAGTACTCGGGCTTGACGAAGAACTCGGCCTCCGGCCAGCCGGAAGCGGACGTCGCCATGACATTGCAGTCAGGCAGCCCCCCTTCGGCGATGAGCTCGCCGGTCGACTGGATGAAGCCCCCGAAATACCAGTGGTTCTGGTCATTGTCGGTCAGGTTCTGGATGTGCTGCCGGGTCTCTTCCTTGTCATGGTCGGCCCGGCCCCTCGTCCTCGAGTGGTCTTGTAGTTCGGGCCGCTGGCGGAGTTTGTGGAGTTCATCTAGATCTGACAGTAGAATGGGGCGGACGATGAGGCGCTTAGTCGAGATCTGGGGGCGTCCCGAGAGCCTGGGAATCGGCCGTTTCGGTAGTCTCATTCGATAACTGAACCACGGCACCATCGACTGGCCCTCGAAGTCCTCCAGTCTCAGCTGGACGCTGATGCGGCGGAGCTCGTCTCTCAGAGATGCCATTTGATCCATGTCGAGGCTTTGTTTATTCGAAATAATAATCTTTTACTGTCTACCCTATGCTTGGGGCTGTTGATGAGGTTCAAAAAACTGAGGCGTGAAAAGAGGTTGGTATTGACCATTCTCCCCAGGACGGGGCCATCAGAATCGACTGTGGTGTCTGCGGAGCTTTTCAGGAGAACCTTGAAGACTCTGGACCCGAGTTGTGTGCCGAAAGATCACAACGGTGGACAGGGTCCGATTTACGACAGGTCACTTTCCACATCCGGTACTTGGCAAGGTGTCCTTCAGGGGCAAAGGCGACCAACGGGGTCAACCCGCACTCGGTCTGCATATGTACCTACAGACACAGACCTGTCAACTGGTCCTGGAATGGCACCTCACCTGTTTCCACAAGCAATGGTAATCTGCACACCGAATTCATGTGATGTTGTGTTTATAAATGGACCGAAGACCACTGCATTCAGAAATGGTTACATCGTCCAAGCGGAAGAGGCCGGATTGAACTAGTTTACCAGGGCAAAATAAGCCTGTGTGGGTATTGGCAGGGGACTCTTCGTGAAGGAGGAGCTAGAGAGGCAAATAATTCCGTGATTGCGTGCCATATATCCACTTCATCCACCATAGTTTTTCCATGGTCGCCAAGGTGCTCCATACCGATGTAGGTGATAGCGGTTTGTGGGCCACGGTCGTACCAACAACCAGAGCCACGGGTCATATGTCGAGTACTTGTGCGCTATTCAGTAATCACGTATGGACCAACGTCCTTTTCTACTGCATTTGCTCACCGCAAAACCATCAATCTGGGCGGGATTATCACCTAGTGGTCTGATGAACACATGTATATCTCAGGGGCTGCAGGTGAAGAGGAACCTTGTCGTGAAATAAAGCATAATGAAGGATGCTCCTTCACAAAGTTTCTATTTTGTCACTGTAGCACATTCCTTCGTTCCACGAGACTGCACTTCCATCGGCATTAACCAAAGATAATTTTATTCTCAAAAATGACCAACGACGACAAACAGGGCAGTGCTGTCACGTCTCTCGGCCCATCTGTTGATGGCGAGGACGCCGCCATCACCGATCAGCAGAAGCTCGCGGATACCCTACGGCCCATCTACACCCAGTTCATCGCGGACCTGAACCTGAAAGAGCCATTCGTCCTGGTTGAGCCCGACAGGTTTCTGGCCGGCCTTTTGGAGTATGCCAAGGGCACGGGCGTAGCTTTTCCACCAAACTCACATTCCTTCAGCTGTCTCATGGTTGGATATTCCTCCGCAGGGGTAAGTTAAACGGTCCAACAACTGGATCCAACGCGACTGACCATACGTCTTCAGAATTGCTTTCCGAACCACCCATTTGAAGTCAAGGTTTGGATCGGGATATTCACCTGGCTGGCGACGTTGTGTGATGATGCCGCTAGCTGTCATACCGTCGACGACATCCAAGGGCTTCAGGAGCGCTGGTTGAAGGGAGAGAAGCAGCCAACGGTAAGTTCTTTCGCATGCGTGACCCGCGAACAATTCAGCTATTTGGATATTTGCTCGGGGCATTCACTGACAACTTTACTTGATATAGGCCATGACCCAGGCCTTTGCTGACCACGTACGGAAAGCCTATGACTACTGGGAGCCGCTCGTTGCCAACCTCATCGTCTCACGTGCCTTTGAGTTCTTGACATCGACTGCCCTTAGCGCTCGCATTGAGGACTGGACGCCAGACAAGGGTGGTCAGAACTTTCCCTGGTACCTCCGAGACAAGGGCGGAGTGGGCGAAGTAAGTTGTGCCGTTGAATGACTTCAGATGTCATGAGTCTAACACATTCACCTAAATTAGGCCTACGCCTGGTTCACATTTCCGAAAGCAAAGTACCCAGATATGAGAGTCCCCATTCAGGCGATGGCCGACATGAACAAGATTATTTCCCTTGTCAACGATGTCCTGTCGTAAGTACTACGCGAAACTCTCACTCACTTCGGCTCAATCAGCCCGTTGTGATTACCACCCATCACATACGTATCTAACCACATCCTGGGTAGATTCTACAAAGAGGAATTGAACGGAGATGTCGACAACTACATCCATTCCCAAGCCGCCTATAACGGTATAGACATCATCGAGTCCCTCAAGTGGACGGCAAAGGATGCCGTAGATTGCGCGCGACGTATCGAGCAAGTCCTCGAGGGCAAGGGCGACTATGAAAAGGCGTGGAAGCAGCACTCGAGGGGCTACATAGAGATGCACCTCATGAGGGGGCGCTACAGGCTCTGGGAGGTAGGCATCGGCTCGGCGCCGGATTCGACGGAGGTGATTTCGAAGTAAGAGAGCATTATAATATTGGCTCATAATGGTCGCGAGCTGCACCAATTTTAGGTATATATATATCATGAACTATAGAAACCAGGAATGGATAGCACTTTGAGATGTTGACGTGATCGATCTTATGTTCTGCGAGTCACCGGAATCCACTATATGATTGTTGAAGGTATCTCAAGTACACCACAGCGTTTCTAGATCTAGAATTCATTATCCCTGTCAATCTTCGTGAGAGATATAACATCATGGCAAACAGTGCCGTGAGCCAGGCACGGATATTACACATGGGGGCTGCCCAGGGTGTTCTCAAAACCCACGCTCCACGACCTCGATATCGTGTTTACGCATTTACTCAAACCCCCGTAAAGCGAATCTCGCTCGATAAGTTGTACGAGAACATGTACAAGCCTGTAAGCGTGATAATATAAGTCCCTCTCAATCTCACTCCCGGTGGGTTGGGCAGCCCTAGCCCCAAGTAAAACCCGGAAATCATTACGGTATACCTAATCATGAATTGCGATCCCAAGCTCGTTTGGCTTACAAAATCATAGCAAAAAAGAACGTCATATGGAGGTCTATGTCGGACAGATTGTTCTGGCTAGTCTACTCGATGATTATCCTTGACCTACTTATGCATAAGTATGCACGTACCAAACTATAAGTACTTAGCTATGCCGGATTGTCGGTACCTCTCCATTTTGATGGACAATCTTTCTGTCGTCAGCATTGGCAAACCTTATATTGGGAAGGATCCCAACGTACCGGTAATTTGTGCTCGATGAAACGTGGACTGATAGCGACATCGGCGATGCAATGGCGACAAAGGGGGGGCGATGGAGTCATGATCGTACGACAGGGGGCAGCATAGATAGTACCTAAGCCAGCAAACAGCAACAACCTCCACTCTCGTCGTTTTACAGGATAGATAGATTGTATGGTGATCCACTCAGGATCTCCAACCACTACCTAGGTAGGAAGTCAGGGTCGTCATGCTTGGATTGGCAACACTAAGATTGACCCATGATCACAAAGTTTGCCGGTAAATCTTGGCACACAGCTCTTGTTGAAATCGAAGGATTCAATCCGTGATGCATTGTGGCATAGTCAGCCGGATGCGTGGAGGACGAATGACATGGCATCCGGGCCAGCACGTCCACTATAAAGAGGGCGAACAAGGATTTGGACAACCCGATCAGCTTTCCGCGATCCGTCTCGGCACTGAAGAGTACGGCACTGAAGTAGTGGTTGTGTGCTTTATTCTAGGCTCGGGCCGTCGGCAGGTTCCGACGAATACACACCTTAATAGGTAGGAATAGTATGAAATACAGGGGACACGGGACCTGAACGTGGGGGATCATCGGCAAAAAATGTCCACTATAACGGGCGCGACCCTGAACGGACTCGGAGTTTAGACTGTTTTGTACGCGGAGTTTTACGTGACCTGCGCCAAAAGTTGAGAAATCTGCGCCCAACGCAATCACTCACTGAGTTGCTCACCATCAACCACAGCGCTTGCCTTATCATTTGTGATCCACCACAATCATCACATGTCAGTTTCGACTATTTAGAGGCTTCTAAATATATAGAGTGAACATCGATACCCCTTGTAAGACACTGCCATGTCGGACGCCGCCTCGAGCGTCCTGGGGGGCAGCGATGTCGACGTGGACATGGACACGGAGACGCTCATCAACAGCTCTCACTCTGTCGCAGGTTCGGCGACGCCACGGCCAGAGCTTATCAATGAGAACGCGCCCGTCAATATCATGCCATTCCTAGGGCGGACGCAACAAGGACCGGAACGTTACGACGTCACCATCGTCGGGGCCGGTCCGGCCGGTCTCATGCTTGGGTATGTAACTCGTATTACACCTGGGCGCTGATACTAATTCACCGACGGGAACACACCACTCACTCGCACCCTCTTATGTGTTACAAACATAGACTTTGACTGACCTACACCTTCCAGCCTTGTACTCGCGCGTCTGGGGATTACACCACTCATACTCGACGAGCGCTCCGAGCAGACCCCCGCCGGCCGCGCAGATGGCCTGCAGCCTAAGAGCATCGAGACGCTGCGCATGCTGAACATCGCCGACGAGCTTCTCCGTTCCTCGGTCAGGGTCTACGACATGTGCCTGTGGCACTCGGCCGTCTCCAAGAACGACCGCAGCCACTTCCCGGAGGACCCGGACCAGCCCGTGCAGATGCGCCGGGTCGGCAGGGAGGTGCACTATCCGGCCTTCATCGTCGACCTGATCGACCCCTTTATCCTGGTCGGCCACCAGGGCATGGTGGAGAAGGTCTTCGTCGACGACTTGGCGAAGAGGGGTTTCGGCGTGAGGAGGTGTCACCGCTTCGATGGTCTCACTGCCAGGGATGACGGGAAACTGGAGGTCCAGGCGCGGTTCAACGTCACGCAGGACGTGCGACGCTTCGAGACATCCTTTGTCGTGGGCTGCGATGGTGCTCACTCTCGCGTGAGGAAGTTGATTGTCCCCTCCGAACCTGGGGCCAGAGAAGATTTCTCTGAGATGTCAGTCTGGGGCGTCCTAGACGGCGAGGTGGACACGGACTTCCCCGACATCTGGAGCAAGACTGTCGTCTTCTCCGAACGGTTCGGTTCCATCCTGATCATACCCAGGGAGAGGGATATGACAAGGCTGTACATCGAGATGAGACCGGACGCCGCCAACCCCCAGGCCGCCAATGCCAACCCAGCGATCGTCCAGGCGGCCATAATGCGACGGGCTGCCCAGATCTTGCTACCCTACCGAATCCGGTGGAGGAGTGTCGAGTGGTTCGGCCAGTACCGCGTATCCCAGCGCGTAGCCCCCAGATTCGCCTCCTCGATCTCGTCCCTCACATCATCTAACTCCGCAAGACAACAGACCCCGACCCCCACCAACAGCAAGACCGATACCCAACACCCCAGCATCAACAACAACACCTCCTCCCCACAGGTCTTCATAGCCGGCGACGCCGCCCATACTCACTCCCCCAAGGCCGCCCAGGGCATGAACACGGCCCTTCACGACAGCTGGAACCTGGCGTGGAAGCTGAACCTCGCGGTGCGGGGTCTCGCCCGTCCGCCCGTCCTCCTCGACACGTACTCCGCGGAGCGGAAGAAGATCGCGCACGACCTGATCACCTTCGACCTGGAGCACGCCAACGAGATGTCTCATGGCGACCCGGCTACCCTAGCCGACAACTTCCGAAGGAACGTGCGCTTTATCAGCGGCGTAGGCTGCGAGTACGGCATCAATGAGCTTAACCTTGAGCCAGAGGGCATGGATCAGAGGCTTGGGGCCCTGGGGGCACTTGGGGCGCGGCCTGGAGCTACGCTGCCGCCGGGCAAGGTCAGGTAAGTTTGTTCTGAAGACTTTTTCATCGCGATTGCTCTTCCTTGCCGTGCTTTGGATGATGCTTACTTTTGACTGTTTGTAGGAGGTATATCGACGCGAATCCCGTAGATCTCCAGCTGGACATACCGGTACTGGGCCAGTTCCGGGTGTACTTCTTCGTACCGGACATCCTTTCCTCCCCGTCCGCCTCTTTCCTGATGTCGCTGTGCGACGCGATAGCCGAGCCACAGAGCCTGATGAGCAGGCTGAGCGCCGCGGCGAGCAGGAGCTATCTGGAGAGGCCCAGGGTCCCGAGTTCGGAGGACCTCTATATCAGGCCGGACAGGTACACGGCCGTGAGCCAGCTGTTTGCTTTTGCACTGATCAGTGAGTTGACGTGAACTATCACTACAACAAAAGGACATGAGCTCACCTATCACCAGCATCCACCCAGAAACACCTCTTCGAGATCGCCCACCTACCGCCCATCCTATCCCGCTCCCCTTGGACGACCTACCTCGACGACGTGCCTGACCTCGACACCCGCGGGTCCACCTGCGCAGAGAAGTACCTCGGCCCCCAGGTGCAGGACGAGGTGACGGTCATGAACGTCCGTCCTGACGGGTACGTCGGGTCCCTGAGGAAGTGGAAAGTACCGGATGACCACGACGGTGAGGAGGCCGGTGTCGAGGCGGCGAGATGGTTGGACAGGTACTATGATGGTTTCCTGCAGGTGCCCTCTAATTGAGGGCCTGTTGGGCTGGGCTCTCCCCCCCTGTTATGTTATAATGGTAGCTTCCAGCGGTAGGGGGCGTGTCGGCGGGCATGGCAGATGCTCATTATATAGGGATAATCGACCGAGCATAGCATGTCTTCGGGGAGAGCGAATACAGCCTCTCGTACGCCACCTTTCTTTCAGCACTGCATTGATATATATCTATCACAAATGAATCAAATCCTTCCAACACTGCATTTGTATATATTCCGCATAAATGAATCAACTTCTTCCATCCGACATAACGATGGGTATCAGGGCAAGCAGCCTGCCTACCGGGTCTAGTTGGAGCTTTGTAGACTTATACCGGGTTCAAAGTCCATCTGAAGTAGCTCAGTGATTATTTTCAGGCTTGTTGACCACCAAAGTTGAAATGGTTGACAGAACGGTCAATGTAACGCGTCGCGTATGAATTCCGACTGGCTGAAGTCCAGGTGCCCTCGGAAGTTTTCAAAACACACAGCTCCAGCAGTTCTGTCCAGTTTCCTTCTTTCCAGTCTTCTGACAGAAAAGCAATTTCCTGAAAGAAACAACCCGTTTTCTGAAAACCAAAAACTCTCACTGTCACAATCGTTCATCCAGGCCGCTCCCCGTCTTCAGTCGATTACTGTAAGCTGAACTTCTCGTCTTTCCTTGAAAGAAATTCCTTCGCATCCAACGCGCAATTCTGTACACGCATGCCCTGACAAAATTTACAGGCTTTTAAAGAGAGAATATGGACGCAAACAAGCTCCCAAGCCAAGCTCTTTGGCGAGCGCGTGGGCAACTACCAGCCTACGTCGACGGCGACGATGACACCTCCACCATCGCCGAGTCGGAGCACACCTTTGTGAACAATGCCCAACGATATGCTCTCTCACACGTTGGCGGAGATCAAGGCCTTTACGAAGACGACGAGGTCGTAGAGATTGTCGGCTGTGGTATCAACCACGCGAATGCCGACAAGCTCACATTCTTTGGGTTCGCTTCGATGCGTGATCGGTTCTACGGAAATATTCCCGTCTTTTTGCTGCAGGACCGAAGATGGGCCAGTGACGGGGACTCCGAATTCACAATAGGGAAGAAGAACGTCATCATCTGTTTCGTCGCTGTCGCGACAATCGAAGAATGCCTGGTGAGCGAGGATGGCAAGAGAATGCCTCCCATAACTGAAGGTTACCACGGCCTGATGGATGCTCTTGGTCTCACGCAGCGTAAGACTCCGAAACGCCATACCTTTTTGAATGCTATCATAAAGGGATTTACGAGGAGCCGAGAGGAGGAGATCAACAACTGCTTGCGGAACCAGGAAACACCTCCCGTCCCAGAGCACCCACTGGACAAGATGTTGTTGGACGTGGTGGACAGGCACATCACTTTCTTGCGCACGAGGCAGCCATTGACACGTCTAGCAGCCGCATTCCCCCGGGAGAAGGCGCTGAAATTACGGTGCAGCCAGATCAAGTCCTTCCTGGCCGATCCTTCAAATATCAACAAATGCTGGGCGTCATTTGTGCCAACGATTCCTGCCGAAAAGCAAGCCACATGGCCTTGGCCCTGGAACGTGCCGAGTTGCTCCGCTGAGCAAGCGAAGCTTGATGAGCATTCAGGCCACAGCGCCTCCCAACTCGGGCTCGACCAAGATCAAGAGAACCTCCCATCCCCCGCCTGGACTGCAACAGTCCCGATACTATCGCGACAATTGACCTTAAGACCAGCCCGCCATACACACTACGTCCCTCAGTCTTCCAGTACGCCGACAGCCTCCAATTCTCCCCAGGGTGATTCTCTAGCATTCAATGCGGCACTCAACAGTGTGGAGACCAGCTTCGACGAGCTTCGATCCCACATCCGTCCTGTCAACCTGTCGGGCCTCGAACTTGAAAAGGCGCAGCAAGCTCTGAGCGAGCGCCTCGCACATTTCACTACTAGGATGAAATGCGTCACAACAAAGACGAGTGCCGAAGACGTAGCCACCACTTTCGAGGACGGCGAGCAACTGGAGCCTGCCGCTTTGAGCACCGCTTTGAGCACCGCTTGCAGCAACCTTGACGCGGGGCTAACATCAATCGTGACGGGAGCAGAGAGGGGCGAGTTGAGTATCCAGCAAACGAGGGAAACCGCGGAGAAAGTGGTCGGTCTCTTCGAGGAGACCCTGTTCAGCATGATGAACATCAAACACATCTGCTCAAGTCCGGTTCCTATAAGCAGATCCCCCATATTCACGCCCGGAACACCCTGCGCGGTTCCACAGGGTTCAGAAGACCCCGGCCTTCATAAGCGTCGGAGTCGTAGCCCAAGCTCGGAGACCGTGGTCGCAGCTGGAGACCGCTTTGCGAAGAGGCCCCGCAGGTGAAGGAAGTGCTTCAAGCAACATTATGGTCTTTCAAGTAGAGATGTAATATTTTTATCTTCGTCGCGGAGTTATGAGTAGCTTCCATGGGACTACGATGGGTGCGGTGACAGTGGTGGCAGGAATGATGCATTTTACAGGGGTTGATTGGTCTGGATACATACATATTGAACCTGTGGCAGGTTGGCCAATAAACCTGCTCAAGCCCAGGAGTTGTGCGTTTATGAAATCATCACCTAAACTTCTCAACGATGTTCAGAGGCTCAAGTGTAGAGGGGAAAGTCTTAGAGTCTCAGTGTTGGAGCACACATCTACGGTAGACCTGTGGTAGTTGTAGTTCACCTCAATTGATGAACGCCATTGAAGAGAGAAACATCATTGCGATGTCTTTTTGTGTTGATCTCGACTCTGTGACGCAATCGTCGATTGAACATGGTGTTTTGGGGTCTTGTTCTATTCCATGGTGACGGATATACCTGCCAGACCCCAGTGGTGAACAGCGACGGGCACTTGAAGGCGTGTCTACCTAGGTACAATGTAAAGATACTATTCAGTACACTCATAATGCCTTGAAGGCCGAAGAGAATGACGAAGCCGGCAATAAGATTCCTCTCAAGGTACACGCCCCCGCGGACGGCCAGTGGGTTGGACGGTTGAGTACCTGACGGACAACATTGAACTTGAGGCTTCGTTGTGGACGCGGTTCACATAGATCACACCCAAGTAGTTCACACGCACTTGGTAATGGCCTGCACCGAGTCTCCCTGCTCTCACCCATGACCTAGACTTATGAACTGCCGTGACCCTATAACAGTTAACTCCAACGGTGGCTCAGTAGTGCAGTTGTATTTATCGATGAGCTGCCCGCTCGATTTGCACCACTACTATCAGCCAGAGCCTTGCAGTCGAGCCCAGGCCGTGTCAACTTTCCAGAAAAAAAGAAGAAAAAAGTTAGAAAAGAACACAAAGAAAAGAAATTGGGGAGGAAGAAAAGAATCAAATTTGAAGACACGAGTGGCGATTTGCACATCAACTGCCCCTATCCAAGTTGGTGCCGTTAGGAGAGAGTCTCAGCACCTTATGGGCAAGTGGCTGCAGCAATCTTTGGAACCCCCTATCACCTGCTTGCAGGTCAAGTTACTGTTTTTGCTAATTAAGTACCTAGGTACATCAAGGTGAGCTGCCTTCGCTGCGGAGTGAGCATCGACAGCCTCGCTATGCACCAGTTGGACTCGTCACTTGGCCTCTTCCACAACCTCTCTAACGACTTCGAGCGTTTACACGGATATTGAAGATTCTTGATGTTTGACCAAATCTGTATGGCTCCTCATGGGGAAGCCAACGCCAACCCTGCGAAAGTTCGGTACTACTTGCATAATATGGATTTGATGTTGACGAACACTGGCCTTCGCAAATGGTCCACTGTTGCAGGAGGCACTTGAAGCTCCTCCTCCCTCTATCGTCTAGGGTCTAAAGAGTGATCAGACATTCGGGAACACTCAACTTGAAGCCTCCCCACCGAAGTCTTCGCAACCATATGCTCTCACCATTTCCTCCCTCGAAACCTGCCTGTACCTGTACAGAAGCGCACCTCGAAGCCGCCATCTTCCAAATGTCGCGAGTCCAATCTGGAGAGAGACGACACATCCTCAGGCCCAACTTTGGGCACATCTCTCTCGCATAGAACGAAAGCCCCTCAGCCTTGGATCCGATGTGTCACGGCTGCTTCTACCCACAATCACTGCTCTGTCCCGCTTGGCTCAGAGTCGACGCGAACCCCATCACACCCGATTCCTCCACCGTCCCAAGGCCGCCGCCGCCGCCGCAATTTCTCGACCCTGCGCAAGGTCCAACGTTGCCGACGTATTTCCCACCGTATTCTTTCGCAAGTCTGCGGCCTTGACTTTGTCTGCTTTGAGATTTCCTTTTACAAAAAGGCTTCCAAGTGTTTGTAACGCTGAAAATCGCCTCTGTGTCCTCCAATACGGCCCTGAGGGACCCAAAATCGTAGGGGTCGGCGTCGATCTTCTCGGCGCCTGGGATGGTCATTTGCTTTGATGCGGCAGGGTTGGGCTTCGTGCAAGACTACTTAGTATGGAAGTGGGGGGACTTGGGGAGCTGCCTGGGTGCCGGTTGCGCCGATCACGACGAATTTGGTCACAATCTCCGGGCTCGGGTAGGCGATCTTGGACTGTTTACAGCAGATCATTAGGGTCTCGAGCTGACACGTGTAGGACGAGCCCGGAACGCGAATGATGAGTTACGTCGACTTCTTGCCTCGACACATCAACGCAACAACAAGAATTCTGAGTGCATCAGCGCCCTATCTCTGCTCAACTCTCAGGAGATTCGGGCTTCTGGTCCCGAGTGCCGATCAAGCAGCATTGAGATCTAACATTGCATATTAATGTGCCTATGAACGACCCACAGGGACCCCTTCAAACACACGTCCAGCTATCCGGTAGCGTCGGGTCCCCGGAACCAGAGTATACATTCCTCAGCGGGTACTTGCAATGCCTCCTCTGGAACGCCACCTCCCCAGAATCCTTGGTCTCGTTCACATACGCGGTCCCCAGGATCGAATCCGGGGCCACACCCTCCTCCACCCAGCGCACCATGGCCAGGAGCACGTTCCCGTCCGGGTCCAGCGTCGCGTTCCCCGCAGTGGCCTGCCCAATGAAGGTCGCACCCGCGCCACCCGAGCAGTGGCCCATGCCGCCGATCCTGAAGAAGCGGTAGAACTCGTCGAGGGACGAGGAGGGGAGCCCCATGGTGCGGGAGACGTGGTTGTAGTACCGCGGGGAGTTGAGGGAGCTGATGATGGGGTCCTGCTGGCCGTGGTAGTGCAGGATCTTGGAGCCCCTGTCGCGCAGGGCGGACAGGTCGCCCTTCCACGTCTGGACGTCAGAGGGGTTCTTGGCTGACGCGAAGGCGTAGTCTTCCGGCCCCAGGGTCGCTGGGTCCCAGGTCGGGTCGTTGTATATGGCGTAGCGGTACCAGTCCGAGGTGTATATGAACGGACTGCCGGTGTAGTAGAGGGACGCGGCCTCGAGTTCCGAGCCGACCTGCATAGCGGGGTACGTGAGTGACCCGTCGACGCCATATAGGGGCGTGAAAATCTCCCGGACTGTGTTGGCTTGCTCGCCCGTGAGGCAGTCGGTGGAGTTGCCGGGTGCGCATATGAGCGCCTCGGGGCGGTAGTCACAGAGGGCAGGGTCCTCGATGATGCCATCCACGTACCCGTCGATCCCATCGCACTGGTCGAGGATGTCCTGGTGGATGATGGGCCACAAGGACGAGGGGACGAAGGTCGATGAGTTCTCGTTGCCGGTCTTGACGTAGAAAGAACCGGACCAGGATGAAAGGTTGGCATGAGCCAGGGCCGGCGCACCGACGACCAGGCCGTCGAAGTCATCAGGGAAGTCCTGGGCTGCCTTCCAGCCCTGACGTCCACCTGTTGAGCATCCCAGGTAGTACGACTTGTCATGCTCTCGCCCGTAAAACGCACTGGAGACCTCCTTCCCCAGCACGACACCGGTGTGCATGGCGCGGTACGCAAAGTCGGCGACGACCTCGTCATTGTTGTAGAATGCTAGACCCCTGCTGCCGTTGTGGCCATTGTTCGTGGCAACGGTGGAGAACCCGAGCTCAACCGTGTAAGCGAGGTCTTCGTACTGGATGCAGCCAGACATGCCGCCGTTGCCAGTGCTCAGGAAGCGGCCCGTCCATCCCTCGGCCGGTGGCAGCCATACCTCCACGCTGATGTTGGAGCGCTCAGACGTCGTGACGAACAGAGCCACACGACAGAAGTCTACGTCGACGACCTGGTATGGCCGGTCACACGACGGGTCATTGTCGGGGAAAGTGATGTTGCTTCCAGCCGTGACAGGTTCGGAGAACCAGATGGTGGAATTGGGAAGGGTGCCCGCAAGGGAGGTCGCGAAGGTCGTACACTGGGTGCCGAAATCGGAACTGTTCTGTCCAAGTACTGCCGGCGCATTCAAGAAGGTCGCCAAGGCTATTACTCCTCTGAGACAGAAGCTGGGAAACCGATGCGAAAACATCGTGTAGTATTGCAGTAGATCTGCCGGGCAACGTGAGAGGTGCTGAAGCGGGTTGACAACCCAACCAGCGTGACCAAGCTTGGGGACCGGGCCAACGCTTTATAGAGGCAAGCTCGAGATACATGGCTATTCCACGGGTCTATATGAGAACTTGGAGGAATTGGGGGCAGACTGATGCTCAAGGGGTGGGTGGGGTTGGCTCAGGAGTCAGGAAGCATTCACCCTCACTCACACGTACAAACATACTGCATTCTCGACCACCCTTACCTCTTGCCCCAGACGCTCGACCATTTGAACCATATCCATATATCGTACGTCTGGTTATGGATATATCATACGTCTGGTAATGGATATATCGTACGTCTAGCTATGGATATATCGTACGTCTAGCTTACACTGCCCTTCCACACAACATGTACCTGCTCCGGCCACTCTATTGCCCAGTAAGGAGCATGTAGGGAGGAGAGGGTCTGGAGCTTGCGGATATCAGTCGACCTGCAATGGCTGACTACATCTAGCCCCAATCCGGCAATAGATACTCACTCCGAGCCTTGTTACAGTATGGATAGTACGGTAGTCACCCCTTACCTGGTCCCACGTGAGGGGCTGGGTGAGGTTTCGACTGGGTGGGGGTGGTTATCAGTCTGTAGAAAACCGGCTTATTAGGGGTAACTTGGCAGTAACTTCCACGAACGAGCTTACAGAGCAAACAGAGCCAACAGACAAGAGACAGCAAAGTTGAAAAGATTATACCATAAAGTATATGCCGTGGGTGACGCGTCGTCGAGGGTTCGCAGTCACATGATGATTGTGGTGGGTTAAATCTTTTCAGCTGCACCTCTGCTCTTAAAGTTTTCCCAAGCGAAGGATGGAAAGAAGCCTGGTTGCATGATATGTGGATGCAGAGCAGTCAGTTCAGAACATGTGTATGGCTTGGGTGTATATTAGTATCCAGTGCTCGGGCCGAATGCGAACTTCGAAGTCAGCACTTGTGCAGGGCAGGGATATGCTGACTCCTCCCGAAGGAAGATTACATATCCGCTGTATTGGCGTTGGGGATCCTTGGCATCCTTCCCTCTTCTGCCCTCCACCGTTCCCGGCAGACCTACCCAACCGGATGTAAGCCGTCGACGGCTTCACTAACCAAAACGACATAACCTGTATCATCGTCTGGCGTAACGCCTTTTGGTAATGTACTCGTCCACTCATACTCAGACCGTGAAACCTACGTCATCTGGTACTTGTGTTGACCGTCTGCGCGGCGTTGTTCCTGGGGTACGCCCAGGTGGTAGCTGCCCATAGCACCACCACGGGCAGGAGACGGCCAGATAACAGTCTCTACACTCTTTCCCCTCTCTTGCCTCACATGCCTTGACTCCTTCCGGGGTTTGTTTCTGTCCTTCCACAGCTTCTCCAGCGGCTCAAAAGGGCGTCGGAGTCTTTTGTTGAAGGCCAACACAAGAACGAAGATGATCATCAACGAGATACAGACTGATCATTGTCAGATGTGTTTTCAAGAGAATTCCTCCGGGTAGGTAGGTGAGACTAACACATATATGCACACTGGAGTCCTAGTGTCATCCAGTCCTGTCCCGTAGCTGAGTTGTTCATTCCGAAGAAGGATGTAAAGAACCCGAGAGGTGTCTGAGCAAATACTAGCGTTTTAGGATAGGATTCCGATAACGTTCTAGTTTCTTTCCTGGATTGACTTACAAACACGACCGTCATGATTGTGAAGGCCATAATAGCTTTGCCCTGTTCCACGCTCTCGCCTGCCCTGTCGAGAGCAGCTTTGGCTTCAATTATACCAGCCTGTTGTTGTTTGAGCGACAGGAGCTCTTGCAGCTGCAAACCTTGTCAGCCCCACACCACAATCCTGAATCTTGAAAGGAAGGCCCTCACTTGTTGACAAGTCCTCAGTGCAGCCGATTCCAGATCCTCGATCTCGTTCTTGCGGCTTTCAATTTCCTCAATCATATCATCAAGGGACTCCAACTCTCCTAATGATTGAAAGGTCTTGGTTGTAGCAACTTTCGTCTGATGCTCCCACATCACGCTCAGATGCCGGACAAGCCTCTTCAAGTCACGGTCCCTCGCTCCGATGGGGCCGCCGTTGAGCTGCTCAAGGCACTTGTGGAAGTCCTTAACGACACTCAGCTGCTGCGCATATATGTCAATCATTATTCGCAGCTCCTCGGCGATATCCTGAGCCTCCTGCAGCAGTTTGCCTTCGGGGTTGATATGGAGATATCTTGAGTTTGGGACTTTAGAGGGGGGCGGGGCCGGGGGACCATATTGTAGAGTTTTGGCAGCCACCTCGACATTTCTCCAGAATGTCTCGTATGCGACTGCCTTGTAATCATTCTACTGCCATTAGAATCACATCGACTTTCGGCAGAGGTCGCAACACGGAGAATCAACTTACTACCACACCAAGGGACTCAGCAAATATGTCCATCACCTCAGGCCTCATGTCAAGTGGTTTCGTTCGGTCGAAGAACACCCTCGAGCATTGGTCGATGATCAGAAATGCTTTGAGCCTATCAGATGGAAACTTTTCCATTCATTTCCGTATGAAAACTTACCAAGGTGCCAGACAGACATGACCTCATTGTCTAGGTGGATCAAGCGCTCGCGAAAGCTCTTATGTATCCCAGATGAATCGGGCTTGTTACGTCCCCATCGCTTGGGGAAACATGTGATGATAGTATCTTACTTCCAGGTCAGTAAAGTGGTACAAGTCCCTGGAGTGTATATGAGGTGGCTTTACTCACAATCATCCAGTATCCAAAGCCACAACTGATGAACCATCATGATCCTAGTAGCGTCACCATGACCCGCGTCTTTGAAGGGTTTTCTCGTGGCGCGATAAACTACTTGGTCCTTGTCACGTTCTGTTGTGTCCTTAGAGTTCACGAAATAGACCTGATCCAAAGTTCGGCGGACATGCAGCGGGGATTCCGAGTTGCTGTCCTTGGTCGCTAGCCCATGCCTTAGCAGCCTGTCATTCACTTCCGTATACATGGCTTCCCATAGCCTCGCGAGAGCTAGGAGGTACTTCCCAAGCTTGCTTTTGCTGCTTCAAGGTCAGCTCCAGCCATTTACAGGGCCTGACGACAGAACCAGAACCACCTTTGGTACTTGATGCCTTTGAAGGTCTTTTCCCATGTGTGCTTGTTCCTGGTCTCGTTCGAGACCTCTCGTATAGTTCTCGCCATAGACGCCCGGCGACTAGATGTCTCCCAATGAAGATATGGAAGCTGGAAGCATTCATCAATATCAATGAGTCTCGTCGAATTGACACACAGACCCACAAAGATTGCGAAATCGCTCTCCTTCCCTCTGACTGGCCTGTCGGTGGACCACTCCGTAGTTGAGCACAGGTTCCCAGATGTCTTTTGTTTCTTGTACGCTGCTTACACAGGTATGTACTATTAGTCATGATGATTCGTTGTTGTGGACGAAGAAACACGTACCACGGGGTATCAGGGCAAACCTGGACCTCATATGCCGCGCATGGGTCGCGCTTTTACCCAGGCCACTGCCGTGCACCTGGCCCTCCCAGTGCTCCCGAGAGAGGGTTCGGTTTGCCTTTATTCGCTTGTTCGACTCGAGACCATCCTCTCCGTGATATCTCGCCATGGCCTGCTACCCAGAGATACCTGTCAGTGGAGGTTGGATAGATATCCGTGGCTTAGCTGTGTGCTTACCTCTACCCACTATCTGATCATCAGCATTCGTTCCACGAGCAATAAAAATATATTGACTCACCCCCATATGGTTCGCTGGCAGGTGAATGTGTCTCAGATGTCGGTTGCCTTTGCCGTCACGAGTCGGAGCGAACGCGTTGTGCTCTTTGTGGTACAATGCGTCGTGGACCGTGAGCCTCTGGTTTGGAAAGTCTTCGTCATCTGGGTATGGAGTTTTGTGATATGTGACACCTTTACAACCTTGATCCTGTCTTTCGAAGAACATGAAACCGGCTCTGAGGTCATGCCCAGGGTCATCATCACCGTGAGAACTCTGGTGAGCATCATATTCGGGACAGAGTTGGGGTTTGAGACAGTTCCCTGGAATTTCACTGCTACTCCCTCGCTGTTCGAAAGAAGTCTGGAGCTTTTTCTTCGGTTCTTCCCTCTCCCAGGCTTCGACTCGCCATTGTTTGAAGGTCTCCTCTACGTCGGTCAGATAGTGCCGTTTCGCCTCGACCCTCTCCAGTCTGGCCCGCGTTACTTTTATAGAACGCTCCTCAGCTTTCAATGAATTCTTATCAACCGCGGTGAGTCCCTCGAAATGATCTTCTGCGCAGTCAGCACGTAGCCGTTGGTAAGTCGTCGTGATACTGCTTTTATCCCAATCGTCTTCCTTTTCCCCAACCCACGGCTTCTTCACAACAGGAGGAGTGCGGCCGGTGGTCGTGACTCACCTATTCATCGCTTCGAGGCCCTCGTGAGCTGGCTGGAAGATATCCAAGTGCAGTGGCTTTCTCCTCCCGTCTCAACACCTTCAGCAAGGGCCTGGAGCCTCAATTTATATGTGCGGCACCCGGAGCCTTGCGGCGGCCATTGATACCCCCACACGCATATTTCAGCCCAGATGCCCACGGGACTCTCTTACATATGTAGCGAGCGCCATTGAGTATGACTATTGGTCGGCTTACGATTGCATGTGTTCGAGCTTCCTTCTTATCTGTTTCCCGCATGCTGACTATATACTGATGCAGGTTAGACATGCTCCTGTAAGAGCTTCGAGGGCTATATAATACGATGTGGTGAGAATCATGACCAATAACGCCCAGAGTTGTGGTCGCCGATCTCACTGGGTGTCTGCAGAATGCCATGGCCGATCACCCATTGAGTTCACGCCATCCCCCCTACGATCTTGGAAGGCTCCGAACCTGGGGCGTCGATAGTGTACCTAATCGAGGCAAGGGTGTGTACTTGTAGCGCACTATCGTACATGGTACACAAATGGATGGCTCAAAGGCCGAAGGCATGCAGGAGATATTTCTGACATTTTGGGGGGAAGGGGGGCGCGCAACATCGTGCCTCATGGAATCATATGCAGCAACAGCGGCACTAGGGCCATGTACTGGATCACGACGCCTTCAAACAGAGCGAAAGGGCGAAAGTCGTAATGACAGTCAAATCGATCTGCATCGTATGCGAAGCCAGTGTGTGTGTTGTGTAGAAATCTAGCTAAGTTGTGGTGTTTTAGTTGCTAATGGTTGAGGAGGCCTTGAGGGCGCTTGATGGCTGATCACGTAACACATTTCTCATAATGAGGAAGGTACACATCATGTATCCTTTCAGCGTAGTCACAGATAGAAATTCGTACTGCCTCCGAGTACAGTACATCAGATTAAGCCTTTGCACAAAACAGGCTACTCGGTCACCCTTCTGCAAGACACGGGTCCTCTACGTTCCGTACTGGTCAGTGATAGGGCTTGTTCATCGCTTTGCGGAGGGTCGGGTGTCAATGAGGGGGGGACTTACGCCGCGCTCAGAAGAAGCGAGACCTGGAATTCGAATATTGCCTCTCAATTTCGGCGCTCCGAGGGGTTGAACGGCGGGTGTCCGGGACACCGAATCCGCCCGGTCTCGGGTCACGTTTGATGCGACCGAGAGCAGCAAGCTCCCAATCTGTAACGGGACCGCCCGGCCGGGAGCGCGGCACTGGTGCCATGGTCTCGATAGAATCAAGTGTGGGAGGTTTTCAAGCTGGAGACGCAATAGTCAATGCCGAGAACTGAGGGATCCAACAGTCCCTGCTTTCGATAAGTCTTCGTGCCATATGTTGGATTACATCCAGATTGTACATTCTTCAAAATATATACATTGCTCCATACATATGTACGTATGTACGTATGATCATTCATCATCACATTACCACATTAGTAAAATGTCATGCAAAAATAAGGGTTCCCCAAATGAAAACAATCCCATCAGCAGCGCCAGGACTCCTAACACGTGGTAATCAAACAGACATCCAGCCAGCATGCAAGCACTTTGGAATGCTGGCCTGTCTTTCTCAAACTAAGCGCGACTTGTTGCTGCCTTGGCTTCTCCTCTCCAGATGTGCAGCATCGGCGTCGTACTTGAGCTGCTCCAGGACACTGCTCGCAGCACTCCCCTCAAATGCATTGACCTTGGCAGATGCAAACTTGCGCGCCGAGATACCCTGCTCGAAAAGCATGTCCATCTCGGCAAAAGTGCGGCCGGTGGGCTCTGGTACGCGGAAATAGGTGTAGATGATGCAGCAGAAGCAGATTCCCCCCTATCGTAGTTATTAGTATTGATTACTATCATTGCACAGTGTGGAGCGGCACCTACCCAGAAGAACCCAGCATAGTTGCCCCAGTTCCAAGCACTGGGGTTCAGCATGTATGGCGTCAAGACACTGCAGACAATACCGACGATGATGTACAGGACGCGACCGAGGACGACCGTCTTGATCTGCAGCCGGCGAGAGGACATTTCCGAAACAAGGGAGTAGCACACCGTCCCGACGGAGAGCTGGTAGCACAGGGCCCAGACAAGCATGATGGACCCGGTGGCGAGCGAAGCCTGAGGCTTGTGGGCAACGGGGACGAGACCGAGAAAGCCAAGGACGAACAACAGGGCACACAGTCCGCAGAGTCCCCAAAGGTACAACGATCGTCGACCGATGCCGAGGGACATCAAGAACCATGCACCAAAAACGCCGACCATGTTCATGGCGTATTGGCCCAGGGCGAAACCGTAAGAATCGTGACTATCCAGGCCGGCTGACTCGAGAAAGTAGGTCGAGTAGTTGGAGAAGGAGTTGCCGGACATATTCTGGATAGCCCAGACCATGCAGACAATCTCGGTGCGGCGCAGGTCATGACCCTTGAAGCAATCCCAGTAGCTCGCCCCGGAAGTGGTCTTCCGCTCAAGGGCGGTGGTGTGCATCATCATGGCAACCGTCTCGTCAGCATCGAAGTCGCTCTTGTGGGACCTGCTGGTCAATCGCAGAAGGGATTTCTTGGCCTCTTCGGTGCGACCCTTCCGGACGAGCCACCAGGGCGATTCAGGGGCGAAGAAGATGCCGATGATGAGAGGGACGGGCCACATCCATTGCAAGGCGTACGGGATACGGTAAGCCCACTCGTCGTCGCGCTTGAGCATACTCATGATCACCCCAATGCCGATTTCCTGGCCGACCCCCCAGCAGAAGTTCACGTACGTGGTGAGGTACCCACGCATAGCCACGGGGCAGACCTCGGAGGCATATGTGACGGTAAGGGTCTGGAAGACACCCCACGGGATACCGCAGAGGATCTCAGCAGCAAGCAAAGTCTGGACATTTTGAGCGGTGAAGAATAGCGCGGTCCAGCAGCAAACCAGGCCAAGACAAATAATCATGGTGTACCGGTACCCAAAACGCTCCGAGACGAAGCCATTGAGCAGAAGCCCGATCAACTCCCCAACGTTGGCACCGTTGGACAGGCCGGCCTGCCATGAAGCGGAGACCTGGTAGGTCCCATCGGCGATCTGGGTGCCGTACTTGCGGTTGAACTGGTCGAAGGCGTAGAAATTGTTGATGAGGCAGACGTCGTAACCCTCCATAACGATACAGGTGCTGATCAGCATGCTCCAGAAGATGGCGCTGGGGTAGGTCTTGATGCCCTGAAGCAGGGTCATCTTCTGCTCCTTCTCAGAGGCAGACTTGGCGAAGTCGAGGATCTTAGCCTTGCCCATCTCGTTGGCGGCAAAGAGCCCCTCCCGGTGTTTCTCAGGATCCAAGTCATATTCGGCAGAGGCGGAGGCTGGGGCGGGGGCGGGAGCCTCTGAGGCAATGATGTCCTGTTCTATTTTGGACATAATGTCGTTGGCGTCGACGATGTCGCTTTAGCCTCGCCGTGTTGCCCCTGTTCGTTATATGATGGTGGACGGCGTGGTAAGGGGCGGCTGGGGTTGGCGGCGGCGATGGTGGTGGTGGTGTCGAAATGGCAAGATGGTGAGGTGTCGTGTCGTCGAAGTTGTTGAGTCCGAGGTCGCCGAACAGCTAGCAAAATTGATAAGAAGTGGGCGGTGAGTCGTGAAAGGCGAATGAGCTTGGCTGTGATCGTGTGGCGCTAGAGAAGCGAAGAAGTGGGAACTCGTCCCTTTTTTCCCCTCGTCGTCTCCTCTTCACCCCTGGTTTTTTGGCTGGGAACCACGTCGTCGTCGTCAGCGAGCTCGATATTAGGTCACCGTCGTATGCTGTTGCCTTCAATGCCTGCATAGAATGATCCAGTAGGTAGGGTTATATGGCCTTTGTGATCTGCGCGGTGTTCATGTGATTTGAGTTCCAGCATCGCCCCGCCCAAGCTCAACTCCAGTGCTCCCAGATGCATGGGCCACTTGCTAGCCAACCCGCCAACCCGAGGCCTCGAACCAGTAGGTCGTGGAACACTAGCAGGGGCTGTCAGGAACAATTGACCGGTGACCAGTTAGGTGCGGGAGGACCGGTAGGGGAACTTGTTGTCGTTGAACCCACCAAGTGGTCGAAAAAGTGAGGTCAGGAATGTCCCCACCGGATTGGTGCAACGGGTTGTTCGACGGTGCCGGGGTGCCGGAACCAGTGACCGAAAACGGCTTAGACGCAGAGGGCTAGCTGAAGGCTGGCTGATGGTTACCCCTGCCAGGGTGACCCACGTGACCCTGCATTTTGGCCGATGTGACTTTGGTTTTCTCCAAGATGCTGCTGGAAATCGTCAGCGATTGATTCGCGTGTTTTGCATTAGTGCGGGGTAAGTGAGACGTTCTTGATTGGCGCCAACAAATGCAGGAAAAGACTTACCTTACCACCCGGTTCCTTTTTTGCTTTGCCGGCTGTCGAACCTTCTTCCGCTGCTTCTTTCTCACCCAGTCACCTCCAACTCCGAAGGTTCCCACTTACCTTCCGCTTGACTCCAGATGTCTCTGGGCTTGATTGACATGTGCCAAGCCAGCTGATCTTGTCCCGAAACAACCCTTGTGTCGTACCGCAAATCGTGGGATCTCACCAAAAATCCACCCCGCATCTTTCCGGAAGCCCTTGTCTTAGATCTTCCTTTTCACTTTGATCCATCTGTCCGGTAAAGAAAAGTGAGAGTGAAAGTTGAGAGACATTGGTGCCCGTGCGTGTCGTTGGTAGCCCTGCACACTGCACTGCACACAAAAAAGACCGGTCGAATTGCGCACCTCTTTCAGGCATGCATGACTCGCTTCCGAAGGTCTCTCCGTTTGACTTGTCTCCGTTTCGGCTCCGTGTTTCTACCACACCGTCACATGTTTGGTCCGAGACTTGACCCCGTTCTAGCATCTTCGCTGGTGTCTGTCGTGCATCCACTGTGATGCCCTCACCCGGCCCTGCCAATCGGGCCGAACCCTTCGTCGCACCAATCGGGTGGTAAGTCGTCTTCGTGCCGGTTTCGTCTGTCAATTGAGATTGGTGGACTGAAAGTCGGCTTTTTGACAAAGAATTCAGAGGCTGATCGTCAGCAGCCAAAATTGTCGGGACCAACATCTCAAATGTAAGTTGCGGCGGTCCGTTCGGGGCAATTGACACCTGGTGAGGGGGGCACACAACCTGTGTAGATCCCCCGGCCCCGGCCCTAGCTCCGGCCCCGCCGTTCTGATTGCTGGGTCTCTCCTTGAGAACGGGTGGCTTTTTAGGAACAAAAATGACTGACGAGGCTGGTGAGTTGGCGTGCAGGCGATCGAGTAACGCCCGTCTGTGGACGATGTGCTTCCAACAATAGGGAATGTACCAGAGGATATAAGTTCCGAGTGAAGACTGGTATGAGACTCATCACTACCCCTGTTTGCAAAAGGTGGTTCTTATATCGCTCAAGAAGTCCATTGTTGTCCCTGGTAGTTGACTGATCTCCTCATATTGTGCCTCCAGGACCATTTTCCAGACAACAAAGATGGATCAAAACGCCTAGAAGACGTGAGTATGCCCCGCAGCGTGATGCTCTGAGCGGGTCGCATAGGCTGACGTCCGATTCCAGTCAAGTTTGTCGATGAGACCGGTGCTGCTTCTGGCAATGGCGACGAGGTTCCGGCAGTGGACGCTTTCCGTGATGACTGGCCAGAGTCCGACACCGATGGCTCAGAAACTATGAATACGGCCATGGATAGCACAACAAGCAGGTTTGTTGATGCCACTGGTCTAGCAGTCCATGCCGCATCTGCACCACCTGCCCTTGGCATCGGTGCGGGCCGGCTACCCTCTCCAACAGATCGTTTTCTCATTCGTGATGATGATCATGCGGTATCCCCTGCGAGTGGCCTGCCGGGATTTCAGAACTTGACAATGGCCGTGGTTGATTCCATTCCGGCCCCGATGCCCCTGGCAGTTCCTTTTGAAACGGAGAATGAAGACCCCGAAGTGCGTGCGATGCGAGCCAAGATCTATCGGGAAAAGGATATCTGGCCACTCAAAAGCCGCGAGGAGGCCATGCTATTCCGGCACTATATCCAGAAGTTGTCGATTTGCGTAGGTTACTTGATCGCCTCAGGTTGCATCTTCGGGTAGGAAAGCTGACCAGTGCCTCGATTTGCGACCGCAGCTGGACGTCTGCGACCCGAACCAGTCTTTCGAGACTGTCGTGCCCCCACGGGCAGGCACCTGCAAGATCCTCCTCAATGCCATTTTCGCCCTCGCCGCGAAGCACCTCTCACACACTGCCTCGTACGACCCATATGCTTCAGATCGCTATCATCAGGAATGCCTCAACACGCTCATCCCGATCCTTAACCATGAACACCATACCATGTCGGACGAGAACCTGTTCGCTGCGACGATCATTCTCCGCATGTGGGAGGAGATGGAGGTCAAGCACTCCGGCCACGATGCTCATAGCTATCTCCTGGGCATTCAAGCATTCGTACATCACAGCGTCGGCGGTGACGGACCACCAGGCACGCGCTACCTCATGCCAGGCTCACTCGGCGGCGCGGCGTTCTGGGTGGGACTGAGACAGGAGATCTACTCCGCCATGATGAACCAGCAGCCATTACGCATCAACCTCGTACACTCGTTGGTGGATCGGACGCTGGCCCCGGCCGACGACTTTGGCTGGGCGAACAGAGCATGTGTGCATTGTGCGGATGTGCTGAATTTCTGCTTTGGCGATGGGGGTGCTGTTTCGAGAGCAGGTGGGCTGCAATGGTGGACTGAGCTGGACGAGTATAACCGGGGATGGACCTCGAATTTGCCGTCGAGCTTTACACCGATCTTCTATCGTGAGCCGGACAGGGGGAGGGGAGATGTATTCCCGGAGGTTTGGTACCAGAGTGCCTGTCATGGTGAGTCGAGCCTGTTTCCCCAATGGCTTGGTCGTCATTCTCCGAAATCGAGATCCAATGGTGTTGAACCGCGATGACACTAACCGCTAACGTTGTAATGCAGCACTCGGGGTACAACACCACTTGCTGGCGGAGTTGTTTCTCGTGAATTTCGACCCCAAGATTCCTCGCATAGGTGGACAGAGGAAAGAGGCGGCGAAGAGGACCAATGTGAGTGCCGTGATGCCGAGGTGATTTCTTTTTCCGGATTCATGGTCGTGACTACCAGCTGACATACCGATTCGCACCGCAGGAACGTATTCAAAACCTGGTCCGGAAGGTCTGCGGCATTGGCCTGTGCAACCAGTGGACGCCACCAAGCATGTTCACAGCCTGTATGGCCATCGCAGCGTGTGAGTTAATTTCATGTTCCCTCGTCCCTGCATTTTCGATCAGTTTCCGCCCAACTCCCTTCCTATTCAAGAAGTCTGTGCAATTTCGTCCGTTGCCCTCAAACGTGGGGGATGGGTGTATTGCGCAATAGAGTCGAGACAGAATAGCTGACTTACAACCATCCAGTTGGTGATCAGTTCCAAGATCGACACGACCAAGAAGCCTGTATGGACATCCTCAGGCGAACGGAGCAAGATCACGCACGTCCTACCGAGGCGGTCCAGCAGCAGATGATGAAATCATGGGATTGGACACCCACTTGATCAGCGCAACTTTGTTTTGAGTTACCAATTGTCCAGCAACGGTTTTCCAATCATGGTGCGGTGTCATGACTTGACTGCCAAGCAAGAAATAGCGGGCATTGTTGTCCGGTAGTGTTGTGTGATGTAAACCGACCACCACGACAGATTGTGCGTACGGTCCGTCTCGGATGACGGCAAAGCCCTGGCATTTGCGGCAAACACCCTCAGGGCCCTGAATGATCTTCCCCCGCATGCATGATGAAGCAAAAGAGAAAAGGAAGAAAAGAATGGAAGATGCGGAGGAGTCGATGACAGCAACAACAGAAACTGCTCTGACGACGAAATGTGGGGTCTTCGGGAATATTGACCAGATTCCACGGCCGGGTCCCAATCGGGTCATCCAGCCAGGGGTTGATTGGCGAGGCTAAAAGTTGCTAGCAGGGAAGCTCGGGATACTTGGCAGTCTCGCAATCTGAATGAGGACAAAATCGGCGAATGCAATGGTTTATTGTCTCCGCCAGTTGTTAAGGCCCACAACACCAAAAGACAGCGATCCGAACTGGTGGGGGGACTCGACCCAAGATGGGAAATGGGACGAGCCGTTGACAATAGCATCTGAAACCCCCATTTCTTCTTCCCGAGACTAAGATGGTACCTAGGTATGGAAGCACGTTTTGGTACATCGATCCGCCGATGCTGCCCACTTCGAGGGGGGATTCAGGTACGGTATATGCACAGTACTGTACTGTGCCTCCCCGTACGACGACATATCGGCCAAACATGTACCACCTATCAACATCAGCCCGTTGGATGTGCGCTTGTCTGATATGAGCTTCAACCTTACAGTTGGACCCATTCGAGACGATCTTGACTGTCTGTATATTGCGAGGCAGATAAGTCTCTCCGCTTGCATGTGCTAGTACTCCAGACCCAGGAGGGTGAGGATACCCGACCATTGCCTCCCGAGATCTGCGCTGGAGTATAGTGTCCTCGGTATATAAGCCGTCGCTCACCTGTGATACTGGGACTGCTAAATGGAAATCAATTTCCTGGAATTTTGCATCATAGATACCTGCATATATTCAACTCGTCTCTTTACTAGCACCCGTAGACTTAAGAGTCTTCTAAGTATCTTTATAGGATTGTCGTCCCCTAGCCCATCTTCTACCTCCCTTCCCCTGTTCTACCCATATATCACCACACAATGGCCCCCTCAGCGATCGATACCTATGAGACGAAAGACGGCGCTGCCCTAGAGGCAACCTCTGATGCTATCGACGCCGTGAACATCCTCAAAGACCGAGCCAAGAAAGACTTGGCCGCACGCCTCCGCGAGAATGATAACACCATCATCAACAACAACAACAACAGCAACGAAGCCTACGACTCTCTTCCCAGGTTCGACAGCGAAAAGGACAAGACGCAGTTCCGGCAGTACGAGGACGCGTGCGACCGCGTCAAGAACTTCTACCGCGAGCAGCACGAGAAGCAGACCGTCGCGTACAACCTCCGGGCGCGGGCCAGGTTCCACTCGGCGGCGCGCGCGAGGCCCGAGATGACCATCTGGCAGGCCATGGAGAAGCTGGACACGCTGGTGGACGAGAGCGACCCGGACACGGAGCTGGGGCAGATCAGCCACCTGCTGCAGAGCGCCGAGGCGATGCGGAGGGACGGGAAGCCGCGGTGGATGCAGCTCACGGGGCTGATCCACGACCTGGGGAAGCTGATGCTGTTCTGGGAGGGGTTCACGCAGGGCCAGTGGGACTGCGTGGGGGACACGTTCCCGGTGGGGTGCGCCTTTGACGAGCGGTGTATCTACCCCGAGACGTTCAGGGGTAATCCGGACCATGATCATCCGGTGTATGGGACCAAGTTTGGCATCTATGAGCCCGGGTGCGGGCTGGATAATGTCATGCTCAGCTGGGGGCATGACGAGTACCTGTACCACGTCGTCAAGGACCAGAGCTTGTTGCCGCCCGAGGCGCTGGCTATGATCCGGTATCATAGCTTTTACCCGTGGCACAAGGAGGGGGCGTATCAGGAGTTGATGAGTGAGAAGGACTATGACATGTTGAAGGCTGTGAGGGCTTTCAACCCGTATGACCTGTACTCGAAGAGCGATAAGATCCCTAGTGTTGAGGAACTGAAGGTGAGTCTTTTCTCTCTTACCATCTTGGGTATTCAATCGAACCATTCGACTGACCTTCGGTTGTGTTACAGCCATACTACTTGGAGCTCATCGATGAACACTTCCCACAGAAGGTCATCAGGTGGTAGACGCCTGGTCAGCTCAGTACCGTCTTTTCATGGACATTCTATCATTGTTGGGTTGCTTAGAGAGCGTTGTATATTTCTTTTCCCCGCCAATTTGGCCATTTCACGTCCATACAATACTATCGAATAATTATTCATAGACATCAGCAAGAACAAGCTGGGTTGCCGTTGTGTGAACGGCCTTGACCCACCTCGACCTCGGGACCCGGGTGAGCTTCATATAGGACATAGCAAGATGCATTAATCCCAAAGATCCGAATCCAGACGCTTGCCCAGGAAGAAGAACCTGGGTTTCAGGGGTACCATGTCCATCGTGCCAGTGTGGCCCCAACCTTCGCCCGGATGATTGCGTCTACGGGTATTCTGCATAACGTGGTCCATGGGTTGCAGCATCGCATATAAGGTCTCAATTTCCCGAGCAGCCTTATCTCACCCTGTGCATACTGTTAGAATTGGAACTCTGCCCCAATCCCGTGTTGCAGCTAGTTCCACAAAGCCATTGTCCTCCAACAACTCTAGAGGTCGAAATCCCGACTTCCGTCTTGGCCCACCAAGGCAAAGTTGGTTAAAGAAGTGCCTCCAAGGGCAACGAGGAGTTTGGGAGGTGGTCACCTCCCGCTGATTCCTATCGAATTGCCCCACGAAATTTCTCAGTTGCGAGATTGAACAGTCACTGCATGCCTGGCTCCCACTCAATGGCCTATACTGCCCGGTCTCCACCCAACACCCCATACCACCTGCACACCATCATTGCACATAACCTGACCGGTAGTCCTAGTAAAGTTCGCGCCGCTTACAGCCTCGTTGATGAAATAGTAGACGTCAGTGTTTCCGACCCTGTCAGGTGTATGTCAGCCTCAGCCGATGGTGAACCGTAACAGTATGGGGATAGAGACAGGAAAGCCCAATATACGAAGCAGACCACCTACCTTATGCTCAACGGTACCTTGGAGTAATCCACCAGACCCATCTTCAAGTCACAGTCGCCGTCAAAGTCCACCGTGAACTGAGACAGACCACTCGTGTTGTTCCGTTCGGAAGCCCCAAATGTGAAGTTCCAATAGCCATTGCCATCAGCGCTGCTATAGTTGGCGTACATATCGCGAAGGGCCTCGCAGTTGCGAATGGTGACATTGTGATCTACGTTGTTCGCGGTCACCGTCAGGTCTGTAGAACTTCCGCAGAAGGACTGTGGCGTGTCGGGCGTTCGGATGAAGTATGAAACGGGGTACCGTTGGTTCTCGAGGGCGGAGGCCATCATTATAGAGAAGTTATGGCTTTGGTTATTGCTTTCCGGAGCTAGGGTTGGCCCCAGAGCGATGGCCTTGCCAAAGAGGAACGGGGACAGCTTGAGGAGCACGTTGAAAAGCTTCATGATGTTCCGAGTTCAAGGTAAAAGCATTTGCTCTTCCGCCGTGAGACGTTGAAGGAGGGTAATTACTGGAACTTTTGATCGGTGCCTTTCCGGCCAGGACATTGGGAAAGTGAAGGAAGAGGATGGTACTTACAAATGTGCTTAACCTTTGGAAGGGATCGGCTCCGTAGCTCCTGTCTCTAGCTATAATAAGTTCACTCACCTGGGCAATTTGAGTCGTTGTGATACAGCCGCTCGCGTCACTATACCGTAATATTTACTCACTTGAGGTTGTTCGATATGATTGAAGCTGAAGCTATCTGCCGGTGAATCATAACTCCAGTCACAAGCTCCGTGTCACTTCGAGGCTCGCCTGTGTCTCGTATCTATTCTGGACACAACATCAAAGCTTTTTAGGTGTCAATAGCAAAGTCTGCAATCCGGGTATGTGTGACTGGCAGTGTATGTGTCCTAATATGACGGTGTATATCATGGCTTTACATCACTCAGTCTAAGATCAAGCTATACCCTCCACGATCTCTGCTCCGACCCCATCTAGGCCTCGAAAGGGAGCGTATGAATGCCTCCAGATCCTGATAACTATAATACCCTGCCACTTGAGTTCAATCGTCTAGTAACGGTCCTGCGTGGCGCTTTCGTATCCAATCACTGGTGAGAATTGGGTTACTACATTCTGCATAGAGGTTGCCCAAGTAGTCGACACTCAGCATATTTCTATAAGCTTCACGTTAAGTCATGGATTTGCTGTTGAGGCTGTCTTTCTTGGCTAGTGTAAGGCTTCATTTTCGGCGGCCTCGACAGTAAGCTACCTAACACTAGGTCTGCTGATTGCAAGCCTACCCTATAATTTAGCCGCTTGTAATAACACCGTAGGTTCCAAGCTAGACGTGCTAGAGTACATAGTAACCTGGACAGAGCGGGTGAGTCTGGCGGCTGTTAAGGAGTGAAAATCCCAGTGCCGATCTCTATTTAGAAAAGTTCCCTACTTACTATGTACTGTTCTCGACGCAACCAGATGCCAAAACCATAGGACTTATGTGTCTCCATCACGCTGCTGGCTAGGAGGTGTTGTTGAAGTAAAGGCTGAATATCCATGGATGTTTGATAGGCTCACGAGGTAGATCTGATCATCTCGTAAATCTGGAGTGTAATGACTGCCCGTCAAGATGTCTAGTCACACGTAATGTTAACAACCCGTGGACTTCAATTCCAGGGACCTTTGGCATATGATCAACACGGTCCGTAAGCTCGAAAGGCAATACTGGCGTGCGAAGTCGGGCATAGTGCTTATAGCTTTGACTAAACTGTTTTCAAGAAATGTACATAGCTACTTACCAAGTATGTTGCTACCGTTGTTCTCCATGGCTGTCCCGGGCTTGTTACTGGAGAGATCCTATAAAATTAACCGAATATGCGACGTACTCGAGGTAAGGCACCTCCATGCCGTAAGCATTCGACAAAGAATTACTCGATTTGAGACTTGTTGAACGATCGACGATACTATGTTACCCTCAGGGACCTCACACCTGAAACCAATCACCTCACTGCTTTGGATCGCGACCTCCTCGTTTCGACATGGCCTGGTCATAGTGCTCTTGATCCTCCAAGTCCATCTCAAGAGGATGAGTGATGGGGATGATTGGAATGCCAGCCTTCTCCAGAGCCTTCAACCTTTGCGCTGTCACCGGTTTCGACTTGTTGATGCTATAGATCTTGATCCGGTGACAACTTGAAGTCACATGCAGATCCCAATTCCTGCGTAGATGATTAGCTCAGTCTGCAGGGAAATAATATAAACGGACGACATACCAAGCTGATCTGACAAACGTCGGCTGGGTATTCAGTGCGTTGTCCCATGTTCTCACGCAAAACTCGAGCCATCCTTCGGCGTCAGTCGGGAGATCAATCTCCCAGAGTCGCCAGGCGTAGTAGTACTTCTCCGTCATGTTTTCGAACGGCACCTCATACCAGATGTTTCCACCATCCCCACTGACCTCGACCCTTATAGGCCAATGCCCCCCACCGCTGTATGCCCAACCTCTCAACTTGATGCTCCCGTCATGTATGATCTGGTCCATGTCCACTGGTGTCATGATGGCAGACGAGACGGGCATATCCTGGATGCTGAACCCGTTGGAGTACATTGCGTTGTGCTTCCCATATTGCGGGCTGTAGTAGAGATACTCCTTCATCTGAACTGGTGCAGTGCTGGGTCCTCGGATGGCCTTGATCTTGTACAGCCACTTGCAGCTTCGAGCTCCGATGTACCCGAACACAACCGTGCGGAGTGGAAAGCCGTGGATACGAGGCAAAGGCTTGCCGTTCATCTCCCAGGCAACCAAGACCTCGTTGAGTTTGACCTTGCGCCACGGCACGCTGACTACGTAGTTGTAGACCTTGCCCTTCTTGAAGTACGTGTCGGCACCGTAGAACTCGAGATGTATATCTTCGTCACCGTCGGCATTTTTGAGGCCTCCACAGTGCTTGATCACCTTCTTCAGGCTGACGCCAGTCCACCGGGCAGTTCCAATGGCCCCCTCGCCCCAGGGAGCATTGATGAGTTCATCGCCATCACCAGGGTATTGCGAGATCTGCTCCTTGCGTCGCGTGCCCGAGCATTGCAACGACACGACGTTGGTCTGTCTAGGGAATAGCTCCTCGTTCTGCAAGTCGGCCAGGGTGAGCCTCTTGGGCTGGTTGACAAGACCTTCGATGTCAAGTGAGTACTGATTTATGTCAATCTCCGGTATGCCGCCGTGATTCCTGACGAAGAAGTCTTCATTCTTCGTGATCTCTGTTTCAACTAGTCGGCTCTGTATGACGGTTAGTATGATGGCGTTTTTGCTTTTCTTCACTGGTAAACCGTCGTACCCTTGGTGGTTCTCCGTTGTACGGAAACTGTAGTACGTGGATCATATCGGCCGCCTTCTCCTGTTTCACGTACTTCCAGCTTCAGGACTGGTCAGTACACCATCATTGCACAGACATATGGTGGATAGGTACCTGACATCCGGTTGATTATTCAGAGTTGAGCCCATCGCGTAGTGGTACTGCTTCCATCGCACGCCCTCGAGGATAGGGTTGGTGTTCGGCAGGGGGACAAGCTGGAATTCTGGCGGAGGAGGGAAGTCATATTTCGCCAGGATCTTTTCGGCTTCCTTTTTCTTCTCTGGATATTTCTGTGTGCAAGCATGAGCTGGAAACCTCGAGGTCACTCCTACGGATGGCGTCTCACCTCCCACTCCACGTATCCTTTCCAGCCGGCCCGTTCCTCTGCAAAGTACGGTTCATCGCCTATCACACTAAACTCGAGGCCATCGTTCGTCTTCAATGCAACCATGGCGAGTAGCTCTACCTACTTGAGGTAGCTGTAAGATTTGGTGAGTGCGGGGGATTGAAGTGGAGGAGGGGCTGTAGTCGGAATGTCGAGAAGGAAATAGGGAATAAGGAGTAGCAGATCTGAACCTTGAAACTGATAATGACGATACAAACCTGCTAATAATGATGCAGTTGGTTAGTCATGCCAGACAGACTACCCGTTGTGGTTAGTACCCCTCCATGATATGGTTGATGTGTCGGAGCTACCTGCCAGCTTCCAAGGTTAGGGTATTTGCCGTCGTTCCGTGAATGCCACACGGGACAAGGCCGATGTGATGTATCAACAAGAGGAGGAATGTAGTCTCGTTGCCGTGACATCTTCCACTTTTGGCCTGGTAATCCGCGACGAGTACCAAGTCGATCTACATCAATGCGAGAGTGGTGGAGGTGAAGACGATATACACATGCTGCGAAGCTGGAGCAGTTCATACATACCTAGGTAGTATGCATCCTCTATAAGGTACATCTGTCACGGTTCCCACAAAAGGGCCCTCAGCCCGTTTACAATTCCAAGTTGTAGATGTGGGAAGCCTTGGTAGCAGACTTCTCCGCAAACATATGCACAATCGGCTTGTATACCCCGGCTCCATCATATTGTCTCTCCACTGCTCATGAGTTCTATTGGCGGATTTTCACAGATAAAAAAGTACTCTCATCTTTCATTTTGCCGCTGTTGGGATCCTGCATAGGCAGGTCACCTGTACCATATCACCGTCACGGAGACGACAGGTCTCGCGGAACCAAGGAGTAATATGCATGATAATCTCTGGAAACTATTTAAAGGCCGCCGTACGCCATCTCTTTAGGTCAGGTTGGTTATAGATACTACAGAAATGATTGTCAATAATCCCAGAGATGCCCTCGAGCCATTATGCGCATCACCAGGCAGAACGACGGATTCGCTGTTATTGTCGCCTTTGCTTCCGCTGTGGTTGTCCAAGCAGTCTTGAATCAGACGTCGTATGTGAAAACGACTATGACACTGTCCACAGGTGCGGGACAATCTATTTACTGATGACTGCGTGGGATGATTGACGATATCGGCTGAAGCCGCACAGAGTTTGTTTGACTACTCGATGCAAGTTTCAGAACTTAGATGGGACGACTACTACAAGTATGTTCTATACCAAGAGGAGGGCGAGTATAACACCAGATTTACTGCATGGTATGCGGTAGGCCTATTGGCAAGAAATCAAGGGGAGGATGTTGAGAATGCCAAAGCTGCTATCGACAATATGTAAGTATAACCGCATCTATGTTCACGAAATAGGAGACAGCATAATGGCTGAATACTCACTTTTTGTTAGCCTACGAGCTCAATTAACCTCTGATTACAACTCTGCTTGGTATGGGACCTACAAAGTGGCACTGGACGAGCCTGAACCTACGGAGACATCTTCCTACTGGCTCCCTGAGATATATGTGAGCCCCTGTTCCCTGCAGACCACTCGTCAAAACCAGAAGCCAGCCATACATCATATGTACCCTAGGGTAATTAGCTGACAAGCGCCAGACGACTTACGACCCGAACTGGAGAGAGTTTGTGGGAACGCAACTCGTTCAGATTGCCGGATTATACTCAGACTTGCTCGGCAGCTCACTGATACGTCGCATCGAAGATGCCCTCGAGAAAGCTGCCGTGGGCGAGATGCGTCGCAACGGGACCTATCCACCCGGCGACAATTTGATCCTCGCTTATTCCAACCCGAGCCTTATGCGCTGTCTCACAGTAGGCTGGATCGGGGCTCGTCGCAACAACTCCGCCTTCATCGACTTCGCCAATGAGAAAGGCAGACTCCTTCTTGAGCTCTTCAAACTCAACGGCTCCAATACACTTGGCGAATACAACGCACCGACATATTACGGCATAGACGTCTGGGCACTTGCAGCCAATATTGCGTACGGGTCGAAGAATGCAACCATGACTACCAATGCGGAGTACATCCTCGCGGAGCTATGGAAGGACATTGCGGAGCACTACAATCCTTATCTTCGCAACATGGCCGATCCGTATGACCGCGCATACACCCGGGACATGACTACCCACTCTGCAGTCCTATCGCTCTGGTGGTGGGCTATGTTCGGTCGTGACTATGGCGGTCAACCGCCACTGGGCGACAATGACCTTATGTACGACGCAACGCAGGGTGCCGCCATTGCGCTGGTCTCAGACATAGTACTGAAGTACATCTCAATAGATACCGCGGCAGCACTCCAGGCTAAAGGCAAATGGACTGGCGAGCGCTTCCTCAAGAAAACGATCCGAGAGTCATTGAAAAGGGATATAACAAGGGTAGCCACGTCATGGCTATCGGCCGAGGTCATGATCGGAGGCATGTCCCTCGCGGAGACGGTGAACCGGGGTGAGCAGTTCGTGCCGGCAATCGTACACTGGGCATCAGATCCAGTGAAGGAGCCGCACCTCTATGTGGGTTTCTTCTCGCTGTATCCGTCCGCATCGACGATCACAGCAGTTGCAGGACCAAATCCTCTGGCATTGGCTTATCCGAACACGACGCAGTCTGGTACTGATATTTTCACATTCGCGGTATCAGGAATTCCACCGGGTTGGACGTTGAGTGGGAGGCGGATCACCGGGCTCGAGGATCTGCCATGCTTGAGTGTGGATGTTTTCGCGCCGGGTCTCATTCGGCTGCCGGTAGCAGCTTCGGAGGTTCTGTTGGAAGACCATTATTACTACAACGTTTCGTTCGCGGTTCCGAAAGGGTTTGAAGGTGTACCAACCGTGAAGATGCTCTTTGAATACACCTGTTGAGGCATACCTGGCAGGCCCTAGCATCGAACGCAAGAATGCGTATGTGTATGAGATATTTTGAGGAATCTTCTCGGGGCTATGAAAACATATTCCTGGCGGCTTGATATTGCAACTTATGCACTAAGTATACATGTCCTTACACAGTGAAGATTGAATTCATGAAAGTGAAACATCTCTCGACCGACCCTTATAGCAAGATTTCGTCTATGGCTACAGCGATAGCCCGATCGCATTCCCTCTGGAGGCTGTCTCGTGAGGAATCTCGAAATCCGTCTTCCGGAGCAAAGCACCGTCCAACGCCCTGCCCACATGCGTCTTCTCAATGGGCTGGCAATCCCTGCGCGCCATCATAAGGAACACCTTTGAGGCCTTGTTAGGGATCTCGGTGAACGTGGAGGCCTGGGCGGGCGCTGACGCAGCTGACCCATCCGTGTCGTCCGAGGTGCGAGGGGGCCAAGACACAATGAACCCGTCCGGGGCAACTATGATACCTTCACTGGTCTCGCGCCATGATAGTCTGAGCATGTCGCAGAAGGCAGTGTACTCCGAGAAGTCGTTGAAGTAAAGTTGTCCAGCGAAGAAATTCAGCTGGGTCTTCAAGTGAATTGGAATTGAAGTCATTGCTTCCATGGCCGAGGAAGGCACTGTGTAAAGATCGAGGCTATCCATAGGCCGAATCTCAAGGTTAGGCCTGGGGGCGTAGATGTGAAGCGTTGTCTTCCCACTGGACTGGATGACTGGTAGGAGCTCCTGGGCCTCGTGAGGGCTGATGATGACAACGTGTTGCCAGCTATGAGGCTGGCTACTCAGTACCCATTGTATAGGGCGTTGATATGCGTCTAGTACACCGCCGCCACCAGGCGAAATAACCGCTTCGACCGTTTCTGCAAAATCAACAGTCACCAAAATGTCTTTTGGAAACATGCCAACATCGAGATAATTGTTCGCACTTGTTTTTCGCAGCGTCTCGAAAGCGGGAACGAAGGCGGAAGAATTGCGAAGAATGATGCCGGATGATACAAAGTTCCGTAAGTCCTCATGGATACTGTGCAATGCTGCTATCGCCGGTGGCGGTCTCTCAAGCTGGCGTTCTTGTTCGATCTCAGGTGAGAGTTCGCGTTCCTGCTCCTCCTGCAAAGTAGCTTCGTTGACGTGGGTGCTCCCGACGTCTTCACAGCGCGCTTGTATCTGACGCAGCCGGTCGGTGGTGGCCTCCCGGTCGGTTCTTGGACCGACAACTGGTTTCGGACGGTACCGTTGCTCTAGAGTCTGTGCTTCCACTTCAAGGAACTTAGCAGCCTGCTCTGCCGTCATCTCTATGCCTGTATCGGTTCGAGCCTCATCCCAGAGGAGCCGCTGACGCTCGAAGCGCTCGCCTTGGGCTGCCCAGAGGGGCATGCTCTTGCGGATATCCATGTGGGTTTCGCTTATGGCCCATTCCAGCACATCTCGTATTTTTATAGATTCAGTTTTGGCCTTGGTCTCGCCCTCTGGCAATATGCGCTCTCTGATTATGGTCTGTATCTCCTGAGGTACGCAGAAGACAACCGATTGCCCCTGGCCAAGCCTGCGCATCCGCATACACGCTATCATTGTGTCAGTGATGCTCAAGAAGCATAAACCTGAGATTTCGGCAATACGAACCTTGGGCGAGCCTATCTTTGGTCAGTGATGCACCGAGGGTCACTGCTGCCCGGTAATCTTGCGGAAGCTTCAAATCTGTGCCCCTCGTGTGAGCTTCATCCAAGAAGACGAGGCAGACATCCAGCTGCTCTCCGTACGGAGAAGTGCGGAGGCATTCGGTGTATCCATGTATGTCAACTACCATGAGCTCCTCATTATCGTCGAAGAAGATGGCGCCTTGAACTGTCGGGTCCTGCGCATGTGACATCTCCAGCCACCTTGTGGCGACTTGCGCGTTTGACATCTCCAGGATTTGAGCTCCAACGTCGAGAATCACCCTCACGGGAGTTCTTTCTGGCCGACAACGACACTCAAGAGTGTCTCTGCTTCAGACATTGGTTGTTGCGGGCTTCCCCTGTGGCTCAGGTCGTGATTCACGCCGTCTGTGTTCTTTGATATCGGGCCCAGAAAAATCAAACCATTCTCAGAACGCAGGAGAGTCTTCAAAACATGCGCGTTGGTAAACTTTTGTTCTTCCAGAGCGAGATAAGATACGTCAAGAGGCAAGACAGCCCTGGAGTCGATGGTCCCGCTGAACCCAGTCGTAGGATGTGTTTTGACGGCTCCGATATCCCAACCCGATGTGGAAAGCTTTTGCGGGAATTCCTTCATCTGTTTGGGGAACACAATGAACTCCAGGAAGTAGTCGATGACTCGCTTGGCGTACCGAACTGTGGTGCAGTTGGTCAGTGATGTCTTTAATATCACGATATCATCTATATAAATAGGATAGCAGTCAAGAGGAAAAGCTCGCAAGGTGCTGGAATTGGGACTGGGAGGAATTCAGTGCCATTTCACTTACATGACGGGAATACTTCAGCTTTGCACTGGAAAGTGTCCTTCATGTTGACTCCCATCAGCTGGCGAAAAGCCCCCGGGAGGTGGTTAGAGTCAGCGATCCACTCCTGATACTCAGCATCCGCTTGGTCCGACTCCAACAGACGACCGAAGGCTGTAGTAAGGTCATCGTCGCTTAGACCACCATAGTAATAGCAGCAACATGTGAGTAGGATGACAACGTCTGGGTGACTGAACTCGGATCGTGGAGTTGGAAAGTCTTTGGCACGGAATGGCACGGCAAGCTTGGTAGGTGGCTGTCTTGTGTTGTCCAGGCCATAATTGACTCGCCAGCGTTTGTGGCCGAATGCAAACGCGAGGACTCCTTGAGCGAACAGACCGCGTAAAAGCAATAGGTAAGGTCTCGTTGTCTCGGACCAGAAGTTGCCTTTCTCGACCTCCTCAGCCTCAGCTAGACTGCATTCTTGTTGAATTACGTACTTCAGGACACTTTCGCGAGATGAAGCATCTTGCCGAGAAATAGGAAACCCAGGAAAGCCATTGTTGCAGATGCCACGTGCGACTTGGTCAAGCAACATCTCAGTTGCATCTCCTTTGAGAAGACGAAATCGTGGGAAGCTACCAGGAGGGCCCTCTTGGATTTCGATAGACGCCGGAAGGACATCTCTAACCCCCTTGACGTGCTCCCTGATGACTTGTACCCATTGGGGGATATCTGAGGACAGACATGGCATGATTGGCTATACATACCATGATAATGAAACATCCTATGTTATTATTACATGGCATGTCGAATTGACATGGCATGTTGGCAAAAGGGGTTTAGTGCCTTTTCCCAGGCCCAGCAAAAAAAGAACTATACTGCGATCTATAATTGAACTCACGACCTTACCGTTTACTATAAGCGGTACCTAGGTACTTACCTAAACCGGCCGACTGAGAATAATGACTAATAATCTAGACTACTATACTAACTACCTAAACTACGTAAAGAATACTAGTAGTTTACAGTACCCACTTATATCTAGTATTTCACCTACCGGGCGAATCAAGCTAACCCCTTTCGTCAATATGCCATGTCAAATTGACATGCCATGTAAGCCTTCCATGCCATGTTAGGCCTTACATGCCATGTCTGTCCTCAGATCTCCTCCTATGGGTAGCACCGTCTGTATTACCATCCATCGTTCGGGAGCAAACTCAATCGGCCCTTGCTGGCCCATTGTGTAAATTAACTCGAACTTGACGCTGAAGTTCTCATCACTCTCGTCCACGATGTCGCGGCTTTTCGTGTCGAAGAGATGCTGTGTCTGTAGCAAGGATCGACCAATTTGCTCCTTTCCAGGAGAATCAAGGCTTGCGATGAGTGACTCGAGACCCATGAGTTTAAGGGACAGTAGTTGTTCCGGCTGCACCAGCATGACGCCTCCGACAGCGATACAGCGTTCACACTCGTCGTAAATGACTTGCGCATCCGAGATGTTTAACCGAAGTGTTCGAGAGAAAGGCAAATGAAAGATCCTTCGGTTCAGGAGACCTCCAAGCTTTGAGACGAGCATATGTAACATCTGTCGAGACTGTGGCTTCGCAACGACAACTCGGACCAAACGAGATCCGTCTGCCAATGCTGCTGTCACAGCTGGTGCGATAACTGTAGACTTTCCTTCGCCCATGTTCAATTGCATTGCTGCATTCTGACCATCTGGTTGCCTAAGAATTATCAGTATGAGCACAACCGTCCATTGTATGCCATGATCACGAAGGTATACCCTAGGGCAGTATCGTACGATGGCGACGGACTGCCTATACTAAGTGGGTACGTGTTGGGCGCCCATCTCAGGGAGGTACTTACCTCATCTTTGCTGCGATACGCTCCTGGACATCCCGGATCATGATATCGCTCTCGACCTCAAGCAACAGTGAATCAGGGTGTTTCATTGGATCCCAGTTGGTATGGCCCTCGTTCTTCAACTCCCTCTCTAAATCATTGCGGTTGTGGAGGGAATCGATGAGTCGTTGCGCCCGCTGCTTTGTCGTGAGAGCGAGGGCATATGCTACAATCCAAGGTTTCCATGCCTCTGGAAGAGACCGCCATCCGTCTTGACTATCCCAATGGCCGTGGGATAGCTGTCTGAGCAGCAGTACTGGTGATATCCGGGGAGTAGGGCTGAAAGTGCTCGTGGAGAATCTACTTCTACTTTTAAGCCTATTGTATATAGCTATACTCATCGTCTCGAAGAGCAGGTCAACGTGCTTCACCGAGTCATTAAGATGTCTCTCAAGCTCATGGCGTAGTTCCTCAGGTCCCAAGTCCAGAATCTGCGCTTGTTCACCAGAACCTAAGCTATCCAGACTGTGTTTAAGCTCCATGGCATACTTCATCTCATACAGTGAGCTAGCTTTGCTTTTGCAGGCTCGAATCAGAGACTCGAGGTGAGACCGGGCGGAAGACACCCTCTGGGTTGTCTCCGAAAGTCTTGGGGCTTCAGGAATACTCTCCGGGAGGCTAGACGCGAACAAGTCTTCGGGGCTGATGAAAGTCTTCCGACGGACAGATGTGGATTGAGGGTTCTCGTAGTGGAGGTCCACAACTTCCAGTGGATGTATAGATTGATCGTCGATGACAGATTCAACTAGCTCAAGGTACTGGCTGAATAGCATGTTCTCGTAGCAGGACTTGAATTTCGCATTGACAGCATCCGCCGCCTGGTCGATGTTGATATAATCGCTGACGATCCCCATGCGCTGCCAACGAGACGTTGGCTCTCGGCGAGGCCAGTCGGAGGCCAGGCAGTTGACAAGCCACTGGGTAGCTTGGGTTTGGTTGCTTCGGTACAGCTCTTGCTTTCTGCCTTCCCACTGATTTCTGGATTCAAATAAGCGCATCTCAAGCCTTGCTTCCGGGCATTGGTATATGGAGAGGTGGGCCGGACGTATCAGAGGTTCCAACACAGATCCATCAATACTATCCCCCTCGTTCAGACGGAAGTGGCTTATCGAAGGTGGCCGAATGGCCTGAATCTGGGGCAGGCTGAACATTAATGCGGCGACTTGAATTATATCCATGTCTGCTTCTGAAGAGAACGCCATGGTCGTGAGCCACAACATGACTTGAGGCTTTGTGATCTTGTGCGATGAGGCTGATTGGGACTCTCGATGCAGCCAGCACCACAGCTTTGCCCAATGTCCTGGGTGGTTTTGAAGCCACCCGCCATCGTATACCAGCGTGCTGTCAGAGGACTCGAGGCTTCCAGGTCCTTGGACAGTGCCGACAGTCTTCAGCACGTCCAGAAAGTGCGATTTGAAACCCTGGGAGCATGACAACTGATACTGAAGGTGAGGCTGGCGATGAAATGCCATGGCAGCAGCCAGATTAGCCCGCTTTGACCTCTCTGATGACTGCTCAAGGTCCCTGGAATTATAGGTGGCATCCAATGCGTCCGTGAATTCTTCCGCTCCAAATCCAGAGATATGGAACGTCGACGAACGGACATTGTCTCGCCGAATCAAAGTGCTGAAATTATGCATATTGGGGTGAATCTTGGCAGGTTCAGGGGCCGTGACATAGTCCTTGGGATAGTAGATCTTTGACAACTTGTTTTGGTTCCACAGCTCCATGACGCACTGGTGGAACTGGGAGTTCTGTGCAAGAATCGGGAGTCGCGGATTCCACTGGATCGTTTGCATGACCCTTCCATGTTCTGGGTAGTAGTTTCTCCGGGGGGTCAACGCTTCGATTCTCTGCAACAAATCCATGTTTTCTGCCGTCAGAAAGGGTACGGACTTCACGGCCGCACTCTTGAGAATCGAGAGGGCCTGCTCAGTTCCTGTACAGTGCGTCAAGGTATCAGGGAGGCAGAAAGATGTGACCGCATGCAGATAACTGAGGAAGAGCTTGCTCTGAAGGCTTCCGTTGTCCCTCAAAAGTCCCAGAGTCGTGTCCAGCCTGTAAACATGGGTTGAAGTAGGACTGGGATCCATGCCCACCGAAACGTGGTCCCCGTTACGCACGAACAAGACATTGCCAGCTGGTACAACGACTCTGCGATCACCTTTCGATGGATCCTTCAGCACAAGCTTGTTCTTCAGTCCAATCAAGGTACCTATGGACTGATTGCTGTCGATTTCCAGGCCTCTGAACTGACGGGAATGCAGTGCGGAGCCTCCTTTCTCCAGACTGAAGGCGAGCTTGAGCCTGGGCAACTCGACTTCTAGCAGCTGGCCATTCTCCGCCAGAGTGATGTTGATCTGAAGCCGGCTCTGCAGTGGTGCCAGAATACCAGCAAGCTTGTCTCCGGTCGGGCTAGTTGGATTGACGAGTATGGATCGCCGCTTTGAAAGTATCCATCCCGACCCATCTCTTACCAGTTTCCATGGGTTAACAACGGACTCCCATGGTTGTCGGCTGGGACGGAACTCCACAGTACCTGCCGCCCTGTCATACCAGTGGACAAAGTCCTCCGAAAACGTATGAGGAAGCTTGCCTTGTGATACTCTCTTCGGAATCAACTCGAACGCATTGTCACCTTTGGAAGCACGAACGAGCATGTCCGGGTCATCCAAGCCGAAATGCAATGAGTAGCCGGAATAGCGCTGTTTGGCTGAGAACTGAAACCCTGCTACCGAGCTTGGCATTATTTCGAGTACAATGCCACCGAAAAGCTCACGGTATGAGTCGTGCTGTTCATATGTATCTGGCAGACGAGAGAGCGGCAAGCCATCGACGAGCAACTGGCCCGTCAAGAGGTTGAAATGGACTCGCAGAGACTGTCCAGACTGGCTGTCAGTGTTGCTAACAACCCACTCATCAGTCTGGCGTGTGGTGGTCTCCCAGCGACCCATTCGTCGATATTCAAGCCAACAGACCTTCACTGCAATATCTAAGCAGTTGGTTGCGTCGACCCCCGTGACCTTCCTAGCCAGTACAAGGTAGGTTCGGTACGACAGTCGCTGCCATCGATGATAATGGATTGATAAAAGAGGATACCGGGACTGCTGACTGTCCGAGTAGAGCTCGTTGATCACTATAGAACACTGAATCAGGATCGAAGCATGTTCAGTATCCAATAGTATACTTTCGAGATGATGTTCGTCGACATTGAATGTGCCGGAACAGATCAGCGCAATGATCACGATCTTCTCGGCGAATTCGCGTCGCTGTGCCTCTTCCTCAGTACTGTCGCGTTTCTCCCGAAGAAGCTCTAACCAACTGAAGCCTAGGTTTCGGAGCTTAGAGAGAACCATCAACGCCATAGCACTTGTGTCTGGTCGAGTGCTCAAGGACAGTTGTCGCGCCACGATAGAGGTGAATATGCCCAAAGCATCATAAGACTCCCAGTTCTTCTCGATCCTTCCCATGGCCTCCTCAACGGCAGAAAGAAGCGTCCCCGGGAATAGTTCGTCGGCCAGGATAGAATGGCTAGCACGACGAAAGTCCTCATTGTCCCGAGGTCCTGCTTGGTAAATGGCCTGGAGCACCACAAGGCTGGTCAACGGCTTTTTGAAATCGACAGCCGGGGAGCGAAGCTGACTGAGGATATTCATCCATTGCAGTCTGTACCCCACCGTGAGCCCAGCCAAGGCTCTGTATTCTGCGTAACTCAAATTCTGAGGGCATTCCGACTGCGATGATATGACTTCGTTTGGCGTTGAGTCTTCCCCACGAAATGTTCGAAGGAGGAATGGTTGCAATGTGGACGCCGTCTGGTAGGTGCACATCAACGGCACCGAATCTGAGTGACAAAACTGGCCGACAAAGCAGCTACGGGAGTGATCGTAGTAATGGAAGTTGAGCCCATTGTTAAGACAGACACTCTTTTCTGTGATCCCGGAATCGACAAATCTCTTCCTGCGATGTGTGACAACATGTGCCTTATCCTCGGAAAGCAAACCAATGCGCCTAGATTTGTTACCACGGAAGTAACGTTGTAGAGCCTCGTACGTCTCGAGAGGGTAGTGACCCGATAGGCTTTGACAGGCATCATGGTATGTAGCTCCAAAAACTTCCAGTATGGCAAATGCTGTTGCGTCCCTCCAAGCACAGAAGCTTGAAGGGGCGTCAAGCTCAAACACGACAGATTTTGCCTCGAGTTCTTCCAAAGGGAGCGGCCATTCATGTACATCAATCGTAATTTCCTCAGCTTCTTTGCTCAGTCTGCATCTGCTGCAACCGGTGGCATGCTGAGTGTAGCCTCCGCCCCTCGGATTGGTCACATAATCGTACTCACAATTGCGGTCATTGTATTGCCGCATGAGACTGTCGTACTGGTTCTGCTTCTGCAAAAGCTCTGAACACTTTTGTCTGCGCTCCTCATTTGCATCTGCCTCGATCTCGTGCAGGAGGTCTTTGTGCTTCGGGGATGCGTTATAGAACCTCACGGAGAAACAGTTCCGGGTACCATAGTCTCTGAAAATGGAGCCTTGGCCTCCCAGACACACTGCCGCTCGACGATCTTCCAGATATGTTTCGACATTGCGAAGGCGGACCAGTTGCTCCTTCGAAGGGAGAATCAATGACTGGAGTGGGCCAAGCTGAACGCCAGGATCGTAGTCGCGCAGCATGGGGAAGAGGAAAACCGCCGACTTGTCACAAGCAATCCACAGCTCGATAAGAGTTAGTATCATGATGGAGCTTGCTTCAGGGTTGTCGGAGTAAGCTGTCTTAGCAGCTGTGTGGTATCCCTCCATAAGGGCCTTCAAGGCTGCACAGGTGCCGGAGCACCCCAGGTTGCCAAACCACCAGGCCGAGAGATCAGAAGCGACCCAGTGCTCAAAAGCAGTGAGGTTATAGGCCATATAAGGAGAGGATGCGAAGAGAACGTTGGTAGGTAGGCTACTGTATGAAAGCTTCAGAAGGTTTGAGGATGGTGAGAATTCGACGGAGTGGCTTTCTGGGCTTCTCTCTGATATACTAGAGATGAAACCATCAAGTTCAGGTAAGGAAAGGGAAACATTGTCCTCGAAATCAAGTGCTTTGAGGCTGCCGAGGTCCAATCGTCTGTCGTCCAATTCCTGTATTCTCGTCCACTTCTGTTCTAGATAGAGTCTTGTTCTCTGTAGAGTCTGCTGGATGAAGGCTATTCCGGGAACCTGTTCCGCCGGGTTCAGCTTGAGCAAACGACGGCTAATCTTGGCGCTCATGCAGAGAAGTATGTCAGGCTTGGTAGAATCATTTACAGCAAGAGACTTCGACAGGACAACGGCGAGAAGATAGACCATGAAGAGCTTGTAGAGACAGCGACTAGTGGTCGTCACTGGCTCGCTGGACCTGGCCACCTGGGATTGAGTGAAGAGCAACTGCATCACAGTGCGGAGGAGCAACCAGAGCGGAGAGCGTCGCCAAGGCAGGGAGGTGTTTTCCCACAGAACCTCTTCCCGCGTATTTTTCCAGATCCTCTGTTGAGTGGTGGGGACAGTGGAAATTGGTTGCAAATGGGCCACGATGAGTTCGGTCACGACTCCAGGATGACATGTGTCACGGTGCTCCTCGATCTCGTTGCGGGACTTCCGGACGGTCGGCATCATTCCGGGCGCCGTTTGGAAGCTCGACTTGGACAAAGCCTTTGCCAAAGTCGACAAGTAGTCGGGTTGTCTGAGCTCGTCTTTGTCGATGCAGAGCACTGGACCGGGAAAGCATCTCTGAAGTCGTCCTTGGGTACTCATAGCAGCTTGGTTGCATGGTGAAAGCTCGAACGCTTCGAACTGGATTCCATTGGATTGCTTGCGGAAGAGGATGCCCGCGTTCTGGGCACTGATGTGGAGAGGTATCACAGCAGCTGTATACATAGTATCATGGTCAGCTTGGTCCCGTTCAAGTAGACTGGGTACAGGGTCCTTACGTGAGTCTTCCTCACACATCCTGTTCAAGGCTTCGAAGAGCCTTTCCTCGTTGACAAACCCATCGTTCGCATTCCTCGTGTCGATTAGCTGGGAAATGGCTGAAGCTACATAGCGTACAGTTGGTCGTTGCTCCTCAGGAACGAGACCGCCGAACTGTTCAAGGGCTTCGTGGACGAGCTGCAACAACGCAGATTCGAGGCCACTGTTGTGGTCATCTTGCTGGGGTAGACCAGGATGAAGAAAGAGGTGGTGACGAAAGAACTCAAGCGTCTCTGGGGGGAAGCTAGCCATCTTTCAGATGCTGCAGCAGTGTCGTTCGCAATGATCCGGATGTTGGTAAGTGAGGGTGTTCAGTGAAGACAACGGGAGAACATCGAACAGTTGGCTCGCCTCTGTCGGGGTAGATGGAGATTTCCAGACGGTAGCCTGGGGCCTCCAGGGGTTTTTGACTCCAACACCAAGGCAGATTTCGATAGGCAAAGCCCAAGGCAGACTTATAATAGCTCTGGGAAAGCGAGGGGCAAGTAAGTTAAAACAAAATGTGAAACAAAGTTGGTTGCTTTCAGCTGCAGCGGCGGCAAACGAAGTGTGGTTCATTGGCTGACTCCACGGGAGGCAGCCTTGCCTGCTTTTGCCTACAGGAACACACCCAGAAAATATCTAAGTACCTACATGTACTTTCAGCTTGGTATTGGGTGTTTCGGCCCCCGACATCAGGCCTTACGCATATCTGCCGCGGACAGCAGATTTAGCTTGAAGGCGGCTCAACTAAGCCAATAGAGACAGAGTTACATCCATGGATGCGAGTGCAACACATGTTGGAGCATGGTGAAGTGTCAAGCGATGAGAGGACTCGTCCAGTTGTATTATTCTGAGGATGGGTGGATCCTGCTCAAGGAAGTAGTCGTCTATAAAATATACAACAGCGAAGTTTAGTGTCCACCTAAGTAATCACTGGTTGTATGAAACTCTGGTCAAGAACCATTTTGAAAACATTCGTAAACAATTCGAATTTACATTTGATTATATAGCCGTTCGAAGGTTTTGCTTCCTCAGTTCTCACGCTTCTCAAACATTTGAAGTCGCTCACCATATTATGGAACACAAAGACTTCTAAGGAGTGATCAATTCGTCACTCAGGCTTCACGTCTCTCGCAACCTGCATTGTACGTCTAAGAACGCTCTTTCACACTGTGATATACTCAAAGTACTCAAGTGGCCTTACCTGGGCGGGTGTTGTTGGTCTTGGTCGAAGCAATTAAAGATAGTAAATTGATAGTGTTCAGGGGCTCCCGAGGTTAGTTGCAGGTACCTACCTAGGTAGGTAGAAACCAAAAGTGTGAAAGCAAGGATTGTCCAAGTCAAATATCAGCATCGAAGCACCTCTATGCCACTTTGATATTGTGCACTTCACCAGCATCAGTGATACAATGTTCTTGACATCTGCACGCTTTCAAACCCGATTTTTGAACACATATCGCGCCTCGATATGACGGGAAATCTGTGCTGGTCACCTTCTATGCTAGACCCTAACCCTTATTGCAGTCGTCTTTGAGATGTGCTGACTCAGCCAAGTAAGGAACAGCATAGCCTCGATCGCATGGTAGTGATCCACGCCCCTTTTCTACCCCAGCGCGTCCTTGGTCCTCTTGCCAGCACAACCTGGAGCTAAGCTTCGACACCGCGAAGACTTGGATCATACCGAGACTTCTCTTTTTTGAGTAGCTTACACAGCGACGACCACGCTTGACTGACTCATCTGCCCCTATCCGCCCACTTCTCCAGACTCCCTGTCGCGCCGCACCGTCCTCACTCAACCACCTCGCTGCTGTGGACGGACACTATGGCGCCTCAGAGGCCGAAGTATGAGTTTGGAGGGCCGTAAGTCACCTAAAATCCGCGTCCAGAACGCATGAGCTGACTTATTCTTATAGGATCGGCGCTGCTGCCATTGTCTTCGGCTTGCCCGTTCTCCTCAACGTCTGGTTTTTCGCCTGCAATGATGTGTCTGGTTGCCCAGCGCCAGCCCTGCTGCACCCTACTGCTCTGACTTGGGACAAACTAAAGGCGCAGATTCCATGGCCCACGGCTGGCATCTGGGGGTTCGCCAGCTGGGAGGCTACCGGCTGGACGTTGACTTACTACCTTGTGAGCCTGGTACTGGGTTCGATCCTCCCAGCCACCAAGGTCTATGGAACGAAGCTGAGCCAGTCTGGCCGGCCCCTTCTGTACCGCTTCAACGCCTTCCACGCCTCCGTTGCTCAGCTGGCGGCCTGCGCAGTTGGTACCTACCTCTACGGCAGTGGCTGGGTCTTCTGGACGTTCATCACAGAGAATTACCTGCAGCTATTGACGGCCAACATTATCCTGGCCTTCGCCATCTCGAGTTGGGTCTATGTTCGGAGCTTCTCGGTCAAGCCCGGCAACAGCGACCTGAGGGAGCTGGCTGCAGGTGGCCACACGGGAAGCTTGATCTACGATTTCTACATCGGCCGTGAACTGAATCCACGTGTTACTTTGCCCGTTTTCGGGGAGATTGATATCAAAGCGTGGCTGGAGATGCGACCCGGCTTGACTGGATGGGTTCTTCTCGACCTTGCTTTCGTCGCTCAGCAGCATCGCAACTACGGATACGTCTCGGACAGCATTGTCTTCACCACCGTGGTGCAAACCTTCTACGTCCTCTACGGCCAGTATGCCGAGGAAAGAATTCTGTCCATGATGGATATTACCACGGATGGCCTGGGATTCATGCTCACCTTCGGGGATATTGTCTGGGTTCCCTTTCTGTACTCCACGCAATGTCGCTACCTCGCCGTTTATCCTGTGCACCTAGGGTGGCCAGGCCTCGTCGCTGTGAGCCTTGTCTTTGGCATCGGACTTCACATCTTCCGCGCATCGAACCTGCAGAAGAACGTATTCAGGAAGAATCCCGATGATCCTTCAGTCAAGGACTTATCATACATCCAAACCAAGCGCGGAACACGCTTGTTGACGTCCGGATGGTGGGGTGTAAGCCGACATATCAACTATTTCGGCGATCTGGTGCAGGCATCGCCCTTCAGTCTCCCCACTGGAATTGCAGGGTATGTTGTCATGCCTGCAGGCAGTATTGTTGCTGGTGCTGTTGCTGGCTCGGACGATCCCGTCACCATGCTCAATGGCAGTCAGGTAATCCAAGGCGCTGCAAGGGGATGGGGTATGATATTCACGTACTTCTACGTGGTGTATTTTGCGGTCCTGCTCATCCATCGGGAGAAGAGGGATGATCTTGCTTGCGCTGAGAAGTACGGTGAGGACTGGGACAAGTACAAGAGGATTGTGAGATGGCGGATACTGCCGTATGTGTACTAACTAGAGGAGACAAGGACGATGGACTGATGTAGCCAGGCACGACGTCCTCAAGACCGTTCGCAGGTGTAGTCAGGAATATCAGGCCGCAGGGCAGCATGCACGACCAACCCCTGTGGTCTCACCGTCTGTTGATTCTGTGTCAAGAATATCGTACAGGCCTTGCACGCTGGCAGGACCCCACCCGCTCCATATTCTCCAGTATTAGCCGAGCGCGTATTCAAGATGGGAAGTTTCCTCACAGGCTGGCTGGGAATGGGAAATGCACGGGAGTCTCTGAAGTCGGTGGTAGGATTGAAGGAGGAAAAACTCTGCATTTCTTGGATCACTCCACAATTTCGCAGTTATCTCATCTCAAAAGTTCCCAGCACTCGGTTGGGCCAGGTTGCCAGGCAGGGTTCTTCGTATATCGTCCCAGCGACTCGTCTAAAGACCGGTGAGAGGTTGACTCTTTCGATTCCCCTCCGGCCTGGACGAGACGCCTGAATCAAAAACCAAAGACACAAAGACATTGTCCGCAATTATCAGCCCCAACATCCTGGGAGAACTCATTTCAGTGAAAATTCAAGACCTTCACCGAATGCCAAGCGGACTTCGGGATCCCTGGAGTCGATACGGAGCCCTGTCAGGGATCGGAATTGAACATCACACGTGCCTTCGCTCCACTGACGCTCCACTGATGCTCCATCAGTGCTGCACCAGGTCCCTGCTCTTACAAGCGAGTGGCCAGAACAGCGGCCATTTTTTGGGGATTTTTGCGTCTGTCTGCCTCTCAAAACACCCCCATGGCCATTATATCATCCAAGGGTCTTGAAAATTTTGGTCAAGCACAGACTTGAAGATGCAGAGATATATAGCATCGACGTAGGTCTTCTTCCAAGAACGAAGTTCTTCTCTCTTGTTCGCCATTATCCTACATTCCATCTCATTTCAGTTTCGGTGCATTGTTTCGTTTGGTTGGGTTTTCTGGTCTCCTTTCCCTATCCCCAAGCAACCTGCGAACGAAATCACAGCGTACGAATATATTGGACTGTTGTTTGTAAAAGAGCCGGGAAAGAAGAAGAGAAAAGAAGACGAAGGGATAGGATATAGACCTTCAAGATGTTTGGCCGATCGAGGAACGCGAGTGTCTCGCAGAGCACAACAAAAACCACCAAGCCACCAGCGGCATCCGTAAACATCAGAGACTCGGGAGTTTCCAAACGACGACCCTCCACTACATCACGCCGTCGACCTTCGGTAGCCACCTCCGCGCAGACCGTGGTGGATCCTTTGGGAAAGTGGGTACTTCCCGAATCCTCATACTTTGTTGTTCATGCACACTGACGTGTCACGCTGCAGCAACTCTGCGATCGTCACGCTCGTCGTCGGCCGAGAGGCGAGGATTTTCGCTGCACACGAAGATGTGCTCGCCAAGTCTCCCGTATTCGCCGGGATCCTGAGATCACAGTACATGGAGCCGTCGGGAAAGCGCATCACGATCGCAGATGAGGAGCCAGAGGTCCTCTCATCCGTGCTCGAGTACCTGTACAAGGATGATTACTCCCCACGGCTGGTCCACAACAAACGGCGCGACACCTGGGAGATCGAGAGCAAAGACGAGGCGACCATTTTCCACCAGGCCGCCGGAGCCGAGCTGCTCAAGGACACCGTCATCTACTGTGCTGCTGTCAAATACCGACTGGATGACCTGAAGCGCATCGCTCTGCGCAAGCAGGGGCTCCGTAAGTTGTTCCCTTGCCCATGCCACGTCATGTGTCGTATGGGTATCTCCGAAACCTTCTCTAACAGACCTTGGACGATCAGGGACTGGCATCCAGTGCAACACCATCCTCTCATCCGCACGCTACGCCTACGCCAACACACCCGACTCCGACTCCAAGCTGCGCGATCACTACCTGTCGCTCATCGTCCGCAGCCGCTCCACCTTCAAGCACAGCGGCAGCATGCAGACGGAGATGTTCAACGGCGGCTCTCAGCTCTTCTTCGACCTGTTCGTCACCCTGTGCAACAACCTCGACGAGGCCCAGAGCCCCAGGGGCACCCCTCGGGGCACTCCTCGAACTGGCACGCCCAAGAACGGCTTTTTCTAGATGGACAGCAATGTCCATCCTCTCTTGATTTGAATTTCGAATCTTGCTCTCGCATGCTGTCTATGGCTTTTCTCTGCAAACTCCTCTCATCTTTTCATTGTTCTTCAGTGTTGGAAATACCCCATCGCTGTATCTGGTCTCGCGATTCTATCGATTGTTTTCGTGTTGCTGATTTCAAGCTTGCAACTTTTTTTTCGGGCTCGCGGCTTTCTGGTTTCCAACATTCCTGTCCCGGTCCATGCCAATGCAGGTTTCGACGGCACTGCTTGCTTGGTTCTCGGGAGGGGGATGGCATATACTACTACTAACGGGCGTTTTTCCTTTTTGCATTTCTACGGTCTGTGGCAACATACCCATATACCCCAGTCGGCATTTTGCTTGCTCTTTGGATTATAGACGAGACTGCATCGGCGACCTCCCCTTTTTCTATGGTTTCTTTGTTTACGTTCCGGCGGATGAGGGAGATTGGGCAGGCAACATGAATTTTACGACGAATGGGTTAGGTTATGACGGACGACGGACCTTCGGGAAGAGGCAAAAAGCTTACTGGAAAGGGTGTGATGAACTATCGGGACCAGCATGTAATAATTAATGATACCCTTCATGAGGCCGGCTTGGTGGATGTCGCTCTGGAAGCACTTCCGCGATGGATTAATTGATGCGTTTCTTCTTCCCTTGTACCACTTACTAGTCCTGCACCCAGGGCCCTCACAGCATCTCAAAGTGCTCGCAACTGTGTAATCTCCCCGCACGGGTGCGGAAGACTACATACGATCCTGACGGCCACGTGCGACGAAACATGCTAGTGGCGATGGCGCCCAGCAGGTCTGGCAGGTGCATGTTGAGGTGCGTATGTACTCACCCGTGGACGTTGAAGGGCACGGCTGGGGACATCTGGAACAAGGTCAACACACGCTAGGACTGGGGGTTGATCGGTGAGCCCGCGATGATACAGACACAATCTCGGCGAGGCTTGTGCTAGCAGGGTCTCCTATCTTATCTACAAAGGATCCTGCCTCTCATTTCAAAAGCTTTTCGCACCCTTGTTCCCACGCCCGTTGGACCTTGCCTGTCCGGGCAGTTTGTTCCCATCACCTGGGCAACTTCAGCTCCGGCTGCCACGAGTTGGCGGAACAGTTCTTCCGACAGCATGCCGGCATGCTCTAGTCTGCGGTGAATCCGAGTGCATGAATGCATTTTGCTTCTCCTTGCTCAGCTTGTTCACATCTTTCACCTCGACAGAGAGATCCAAGGATCTTCGAACGCTGTATGTAGGCCAAGATGTTCACTGATGAGAATCGCGAACTTGAACATAAAGAAGTTGGACCAAACAAATCGCCATGCTCATTTGAGTCCCCACTCCTGCTTGCCTTGCATCGAGAGGAAGAAAAATTCACTCACGTTCCCAGGTCCCCCCACGAAAGACACCGTTCCCAGGCCCCAGCCCCCGGCCCATCATATGCACCGGCCTGACGAGAAGGGACCGTGTCATCGCTGCCACGACTACCCCTGTTCCGCATCCACACCCTGTCAGGCCTGTGAAGCCAGGGAGTTCCAGATCCACAGCGGGTCCTGAGGTCTTTGGTGGGCCCACGGCCATGGCTCGGGGAGGATTCTGCGTGGTTTCCGCCGGGCAAGCGCGCCGAAAGTTGCCGGGTTCCCAAGTTTCTGTTTCTGTACCTTCCTGGCTTTTACCTTCCTGGCTTTTATTCTTGATTTTTTGCTTCTTTCTGGCCCGTTCGTGCGGGTTGCCGAGGACGGTGATTTTTCGGGTCTTGATCGTCTTGGATTCGGAATTCCGTGACTTAGACTGAGATGGATGTCCTGGACATGAGGTATATCCTGTGGACAATGGACTTCAAAGGCTACTGATCGATAGAACTTCCCAACTCCAGGTACTGATTCCTTCGTTCATCGTGCTGCACTCACGATCTCTCCACAAACCGTTATTTGCTTGGAGCTGATCTGGCCAATGAGACAGCTGCGCAGTGCTCTTCACAATTAGCATAATTCTGGGAGGAATCAGCCCTCGAACTATCCTACTGTAGTACAACAGATAGCAAGGTAACTCAGAAGAACTATGGGGCCCGCCTCATTATGTAAACCACATAAGCGAGAATACGGTACGGTAGTAAGCATACTACATCATATTGCCGCCCAGCCACCGGCCGAGAACCTTGTTATCATTTGCCGAGGCTTGGCTGTCGTCGCCCGTCAGCCTCGAAAATCGAAACCGAAACCGAAAGCAGCACCCGCGAGTCACGCACGCCAAGCGCCCGCGCGGCCGTGGGACTGCCGTCATCATCGTGGTCTTGGCACCTGGGGTCACCTTGGCCCGGGCTGGTTGGTGGATTTCTCTGTACAAAGTATCGAAGAAGAATCCGATGAAGATACAGACAGACAGACAGAGAGCTCTGCATACGGCTCGTCGGCTATGGGTACGGGCGGTGTGGACGGTGCTGACGGTGCTGGGATATGAGGAGCTTCTAGAAGCTCCAGTCCCTGATAGCACCAGAACTTGTGAACAAATCACAACTCTTGCGTGCTGCACATAATTTAGACTCACGTGTCCTATGGCATGCTATCAGGGACAAGGCTGTGCTATACCACATGGGATTGTGGGCTCAACGATGGGCGGCTTGGGAACCAAGGCTCGAGCGCACCACGATCATCTTCAAGAATGAAATTGGTGGTGATCTTCATCCGGGGAACATGAAGACGTTGAGCGGGTCTCGATGGAGCCGATGACGTGAAGGGGAGCCCTTTCTGCATGCATTTTAGCATACCCGTCGCACATGTGTAGTATATAGTGTAGTCTACAGTGTCGAAACCTCTGATCCCGAAGCTTCAGGCACTATAGAGTAAAGTTCTATGGGTCTGGGTACCAAGTGGGACCACACGCGGTCTGTGGAAGACGGGAATGCAAAGTTGGACAGTGCCTCTTCAGATCTATAGGCACGTTGGAGAGAGGCCTTGCATAGCTGCTTTACGTCTCCGTAGCGGCTAACGTCCACAGGAACAGCTTCTCGCCCACAAAAAAGAGAAAAGCATAAAAATCCAAACTGTATACTCACTGAGTGCTTCGGGGTTGAGATCTCACGAGCGTGAGTAATAATCAATCTTCTCATCGAAATATGCCTCACGCTCGGAATATGCCTCAAACTCAAAGTTCTCGTTTAGTGTAAGTGCGGAACGTTCCTAGAGGCTATCGACACACACGTCAGTGCCGAATCCTCTGCAGGCATATCCATCCTATCCCGAGCTCATCCTAAGCCGAGTTACATTCCTTCTCCCGCGGAGGTCTGGCATTCCCGGACTACGTCCGCCATCTCTTGTACAACCATGCCGGGGGTGCATTGGCAATCCCGAAAAGGTGACAGGTAGAGACAGACGGATGCGAGGTACGCCCGCGGATGCTCCCCGGACCGGTGTAGTACCCGATTCAGACCTCATTATTTCCGATGCGTGTGCATGGGCGCAATCCAGCGCTTCTGGCGATTTGTGAGGTTCCCACGGTTGTGGGTGCTCTTATGTAGATATTGATTGGGCAGTGTCAATGCTTCTTGTCACAAGGATCTTTGACGGGTTGAACCTCGATATTTCAGCTGGTACCGGCATGTAGGAGGCGAGCTTCCGCATTACCTACTATGTACGCACATAGTAGGTACTTGCATAAGCCCCAAGTAGGTTTAAGCATCTCGAGTAAGTTAGATTACCCATCAACAAACAAATCAATCAGACTGGATTACTCATAGCGCAACCATCTCAAGTATTTGACTTCGGAAGTGGAACGTTTCACTCGTCGCAATAGATACCGGTAGTGGTCACGTCGGAGGTTAAGGTTCGGTGATAAGAGAAGGGCTCGTCCCCACATGATGTGCCGCCAGACTCATTGGTGGTAATTATTAGTGTATTTGAACGAGCGACACTCGCTACTGACACGTCCCAGACGTGTAAGAGCGAGGAACTAACAGCTAAAGTACTAGGTTGGAGTAATTAATCCGCGACTCCGTTACACGCACCGACCCTCATGCCCAAACCATCAACACTCGCCAGCAGGTGATCCGTGATGGGCTTGCCTCGTTGTCGCAGTCCGGCCGGGAGCTCTGCAGTCCCTGGCATCCGCACAGCAGAATCATTGGAACTCGCTCCCCCTCCCCCGACTTTGGCTCAGTGGATCGCTGGCCGGGTAGCTGCGCCAACGAATGCGGGCACACACGGAGCCTAAAGTCTCCCCCGGACAACTGCCAAGACCGCGTCTCCACCAAGGGGCATCTTTATGCTGAGCTGGACTCGTGCTTCACGCCCTTAGCATGCTTGATCAGTCCCTCGTTGAGCTTTCGCAGTGTTTCCTCAGTTCCGGGGTCATTAACACCGGGGCTGCGCTTCTGGTTGCTGTTGTCCTGCGAAGATTCCAAGAGGTCGTAGCCGTCCTCCAGGCCCTCCAGCACCTTCTCACCTCCCTTGAGCAGTGAACTGAGCTTGGGGCTGCGCTTCTGGTTGCTGTTGTTGTCCTGCGAAGATTCCAAGAGGTCGTAGCCGTCCTCCAAGCCCTCCAGCACCTTCTCACCTCCCTTGAGCAGTGAACTGAGCTTGGGGCTGCGCTTCTGGTTGCTGTTGTTGTCCTGCAAAGATTCCAAGAGATCGTAGCCGTCCTTTGTGCCCTCTAGCAGTTTCTCGCCTCCCTTGAGCAGCGAACCGAGTCCGGGGCTGCGCTTCTCAGTGGCAGCAAGCGTGCGTACCTTCGAGGACGAGTCCTTGTCCTTGTCCTTGTCCTCGAGCTCAGAGAGAAGGTCCGTGATCTTGGTCTTGAGTTCCTGAAGGTCAGACTTGACCTCGTCTTCGATGGATCCGGTCTTGTTCTTGTTCTTCTCATCCTTGATGATCTCGTGCGTCGCCTTCTTTCCTGTTGCCTTGCCCAAGCTGGCGGCCACACTGCGGGAGTCGATTTCACCCCCACCCTCATAGATAAGTTCTAGGGGCGCATTTGGGCCAAGGCCGGCATCCTTGAACGCCTTGGCAAGCTTACTTTCCCGAGCGCCACTGACAGTGGTGGTAGAACGTCGCTGTTGCTGAGCAGCCGCGGTTGTAGTGGACGGTGATAAATGCTTTTCGACTTCATTGGCGATTTCGCTTCCAAGAATTGTCGAGCCGGCACTGACGAGAGTACTCTTGCCGAAGTCCTTGGCGGCATCTACCAGACCACTCGTCAGGGAAGAGGACCCCTCTTCCTCCTCGCTGCTGCTGCTGCTGCTGCTTACTTTTCGGCGCTCCTTGCTGGCAGCTGGGGCTGCAGTGGAAGCCGCTGCAGCAGTAGTGGAGGACGATGCAGCAGCACTCTGGGCTTCATTGGAGGCGATGTCTCCCAGAATTGTCGAGCCGGCAGTCACGGCAGTCCCCTTGAGAAGGCCCTTGCCGACGTCCTTGAAGCCATCCCAGATTTTTCCAAGGGAGGTGGACCCTTCCTCCTCCTCGCTGCTGCTGATCTTGACTTTCCGGCGCTCCTTGCTGGCAGATGCGGCGGTCTCGGTGGCTGCGTCGGCTGCGGAGGACGTGGTCCCCGTCGAGCTCGAGCCCGCGACATCTGCGACTTTGTCGGTGGTGTCGATGTCGATGTCATACACGGGAATTTTGCTGATCTCGTAGATTCGGGATGCATCAGGCGCACCCGGGACATGGGCACTGCTCCGCTTCGCGGTCCGTTCGGTGTCATGGATAACAGCAGGTATACCTGTAGCTCTAGCACCGCCTTCCAGTGGATTATCTTCTATCATCAGGCCATCGTGGCCACTGGTGACCGCAAAAGGAGCGGCGCCGGAGATCGGTAGTAAAGCGGCGAGCGTGAGGAGAGATGAGGAAACGATGGTCGAATGCATCTTGCCGGGTATTCACAATAGCAATTAAAGAGTGTATGATATGACAGCAACAAGAGAGTGACTTTGGCGAGTGATTCTGAATATGTGTGAAGTCACGAAGGAGTCCCACGACCAGCGTAGGCTTTTCAATGACTTGGATGATTTGGAAGAGAGAGAATGTGTTGCTGCTGCAGATAGAGACAGAATCGCTCCAGTGCCAAGAACGACGCTCAATATATACTGATTGCTCTTGGTGTTGAGGCTAATCTTGGTGGTTCAGCTCGTCGTTGCCTGTCTATTTTCGTCGTCAACATTGTCCTCGAGGGCCAGAGACCATGATACTTTCCCTGAGGGAGACCACACGAGACAGGACGCCTGCATGTGGCCTCGCCTCCTTCCTCAGCTCTCCCAGCTTCAGCATACTTGAACGGACAGCAGCCGTGAATAGCAACCTTCTCCCTTCTGAGATGAAAGGTAGTCCAGGTTTCAACCTATCATATGCAGGCTTGCGGTCTCAACGTTCGACGTTGGTTCTGCCATACAGGGGCCGGCCCGGCCGGCTGAACTCAACGTCGGCTGGATATAACGTCGGCCCCTACATATCCGCCGTGGTAGGTACATACGTATGTGGTATGCATACCTGACAATTGTATGTCTTCCTCTCGCCCTCGGGCCCGAGTCAACATCCAGAAGTCTATGTACGGTAGTGGCACGAACACATAAGCCGGGACACCGGCACGCATCTGTATACAAAATAGTATCATGAGCCTCAGCTGTGGACCTCAAAGCCCGGCCATATTGCAAACCCATTGACCTGCTTCTGCCCCTGACTTGTCACAGGGCTGAGTAAAGCATTGCCCTGAGAGCTCGGCATCCACTTCCCCGCTTGCGTCATGAACGGGTTGACACATAGGAAATCTGTAGCAATCCGCTCAAGCCCAGCAGTGCAAAGTCGCGATGAGGGCCGTCGCAGACGGGGCCAAGAGGTTGGACCTTTGTTATGTGTGAGGGAGGCACACATAGATATTTATTGGGCGGTAGAATTTGTTCTCTCTCTCATGCAAGGGCATATGGGCCAAGGGACTGAGAGACCAGGGGCACCTGGGGCTGGACATGGACGCGCAGGCTCCAGCCACTGATTACAAAACATGGTCGTACTCCAGATGGCCCAGAGGGCCCAGAGGGCCTTCTGCATTCAGTCTTTGGCCGAGGACTACCGTTTCATCGCCCCGACGCGAAATTTGAGTTCTGTTCTGACGGGGCAGTCAATGTTTGTGTATGCAACTCGTAATCCATGCTGTCAAGGTCTTTGGAAGATCCCCTGGGTATGAGTGATGGCGGTTCTTCTGCGCTCCCTTCTCATGGTCACCTGACGGTGAGGTACAGAGGGTGGTGGTCTGAAGCCTCATCTAGAGTATGAGGAGATGCGACGACGATACTAGGCACACCCACGGGATGTGCTAAGTAGTCTACTGTCTCTCTCCACGCTGTCATAGGGAACCGGCCGACCGGACTGCCGGACAGGTACCCTGGTTCCCCGGGATGAGCTCTTGTCGATAGTCTGCGCTACGCTGACTCGCCTTTTCCAAGTCTCTAAGACAGATGCTGGGATGAGCACTCGACTTTGACATGCCCAAGGTTCTAGGCTGACGGGCTGACCAGGCCGGTGATTGGTGAGGCTTCACTGGCAGACTGGCAGACTGGCAGACTGGCCAGACTGGCTGGCTCAAGGACCAGTATTGAACTCGGTGATACTTACCTCCGATAGATTGATGGCAGAACCTAAAAACATCCGCTCCGAGTGTCGAGGTCCCCACTACTACGTAGGCAGCAAGAGCTACATACAAACAGGCCAAACTAAGGTAAGAGTTTCTCGGACAGAAGGTTCAGAAAGAGGTTTAGTCGGGGACGCCGAATGAGTCTAGTACTGTATGAAGCAAGAGGCAAAATGCAGACCGCAAAAACACACAAAACAACGCAAAAGAAAAGTAAGCCCTGCCTGATAACCATCGTTACAGGGACATGCTACGCCGAAGCTGCAGCGAGGGTTGTCCGACGCTATACCGTATCCTGCTGACGGCACCATTGCACCAGCGGTGTCCTGATCCTATAGGAAGAATCCATAGGGTACCGATACGGTATAGTAACTTTGGGAAAGGCACACCACCTTCCCATCTGCCTCACAGGAACCACCGCAGGGCGTGCCCCCCCCCCTGCATCCACCGGCGGTGTGTTCAAGCTTTTAGCCGAGGCTATATCCGTACGAGGCGAACGCGAAGCGAGCTGGGCTCGACTGGATGATGAGTCAAAACTCCCATTGCACCACATAGTAGTCCGTCCGTACCTGATAGGCAGGAGAGCACACGCCCAAGTGCCCATCATAGATGGTCCGGGTATGTATTGGTTACCAAGATCAGAGAACCTCCCTGGTTGTCAGGGCTGCCATCTGCAGGTACGACAATGACGTTGAGGAAGGTCCCCTGATCAACACATCGAAAAAGGGAGATTCGGTATGCATGATCAAGGGGAGAAACGACATGGAGCGTTGGGAGCTACCGTTGTACTGTTTAGCTTTGCAGGAAGACGGAAATTTGGTGCGAGGTCAGACCGAGTCACCGACTACAAACCAGCCTACCCAGATCGATCCGGCTTTACCTAAACACGAGTGGTAATAACGTATTGTATGGGTTTTAGCCTGGCAGCCCTGGCAAGTCTGACAACCCGGCCCTGGCCAATGTTGTTTGTTGTTGGTCGACGGGATTGTGCATAATTATTCCCATGGGCCGGGGGGGGGAGGATATTACTGGGGGGGGGGTTGGTCTTCGGTGTCTTTGGTGCGCCAAACGGACAAGGATCGTCCGCGCGATTTTTAAGCCTCACAAGGTCTCACCTCCGGTGCTACCCCCATCGCCGCATCGCCGGGGGTTGCGTAGCATCACTGGGCACTCCTTGTCATATCCAATAGCCGATGGAACATTGGCCGAGGGCCGATGAAGCATGATTTGCTGGAAGAATGCTCATCACGGCAGGGGCCCAGAAAGGGTCAAGAAGAGGTGAGGCAGAAAAACTGGGAAGATGGGAGGACCACATGATTCATGACGACAGTGGTGCGGATCCCCTGGAGCCCCCCCAGGGCGGTGGTGGCATGCGGTGGCATGCGGTGGAGGAACCTGTGGGAATGTTGCGGTCGCATGTGGACGCACACAGTCTACGAAGATCGGAGCTGATCAGTGGGTGGGTTTCCCCGGCTGAATCGGCATCATGGAGCCTCTCTGGCTCCTCTTCCCTCTCAACCTCCCTATCAGCTGGACTCATGTGGCTGCCCCCATCATGCCCCCCATGCCCTCCCTGCCTCCATGCCCGTCCAGCTAAGCTGGAGTGGCCCTGTGGTTCTTCATCGAGTCCAAGACTGGGCTCCAGATGGCTCCGAACGGCTCCAAATCGTCCAACCAGGTGGCACGGCCAGGCTGGGCAATGATCAGCAGAGGCCCGAGGCTCTAAGCGGGTAAACCGGCACGCATAGGCACGCATAGCTCGTGCCGGACCGTTGTCTTATTCGTCAATGCTCATGAATCCACTCGGTCCGTCGAACGCTCCGCGGGGCTGGCGGCTGTGGGGCCTGCGCGACTAATTGTGTAAACACAATCTCCCCCGGCCTGGCTCTCTGGTGGGCTCTTTCTTGGTGGCTCTCTTGGTCTGAGCTCGAACTATGGAGCTTACTATGTACACGAGCAGTGTACTGCGATGATGCCAGTGTGATGTCGGCATTGAAAATCCGAACAATGAGCGAGCTGCATGCGGCCCTGGACGAATGGGGTCGCGCTCCTGCATGAAAGTGACCTCTGACTGCCGAGGGATATCAGGGACGTGAGGGATATGAGGGATTTGTGCCTCTCGTTGAGAATCTTATTCAAGAAGGGCCTTCCCTCCTCGTCTTGGTCCGGTTCTCCTCCCCCTCCTCTCGCCTACCCTTACTCGTCTTTGCCGCACAATACATTCAAGCTCCTCGGTGACAGGCAATACGTGTTCCCTCGCAGGCGCTCTTGGGTGGTTAATCCCCCGGTTTTAATTATCTCCGACCCCTCTATATTCGGCATATCTCTACGACAGGCAAGATGGCTTTAGGACACAAAAAACAACACGAGGCTGAGGCCGCCGCCGCCACCAATGGCGGTGCCCACCACGACGAAATTGACGACCTGCCCGAATATGAGGCTCTCGACCGCTTCATCACAAGGTTCGACGCCAGCGGACACCAGCTTGGCGAGGGGGAAGCAGTTGAGGAGAAGGAGAAGACCCCAGGATTCTGGAAGCTCTTCTTCACAGGCGATGACGGATCAAGCCACGCGGACCAGAACCTCGTACCGCCCGAGGCATGGCTCGAGACTGACATCCGGACCGGTATCACCAGCCACGACGTTGATGAGCGTCGGAGGCGCTTTGGCTGGAACGAGCTCATGGCTGAGAAGGAGAACCAGCTCGCCAAGTTCATGGGTTTCTTCCAGGGCCCTATTCTCTATGGTGAGTCTTGACTTGAAATACGATTGAGAAGATTGAGGCAGCAACCTGCGGTCGAATCATCATTTTTTGTTATTTGGAATGGTCAATGCTGACCTTTCCCGTGACAGTAATGGAACTCGCTGCTCTGCTTGCCGTTGGTCTTAACGACTGGATCGACTTTGGTGTTATCTGTGGTATCCTGCTGTTGAACGCTGCTGTTGGTTGGTACCAAGAGAAGCAGGCAGCAGACGTCGTTGCCAGCTTGAAGGGAGACATCGCCATGAGGGCTACCGTCGTCCGTGACGGTCGGGAACAGGAAATTCTGGCACGAGAGCTCGTCCCCGGTGACATTGTCATCCTCCAAGAAGGTCGCTCCATCCCCGCCGACTGCCAGCTGATCTGCGAGTACTCTCACCCCGAGGCTTTCGAGCAGTTCAAGAGGCTCAAGAAGGAGGACAAGTTCGGCGGTGACGTCGAGTCCGGTGAGGAGAGCTCCGGTGAGAAGGAGGACGACGCTGTCTCTATTCACTACGGTCTGCCCCTCATTGCCTGTGACCAGTCTGCCATTACCGGAGAGTCCCTCGCCGTCGACAAGTACATGGGCGATGGTGTCTACTACACCACTGGTTGCAAGCGTGGCAAGGCTTACGGTATCGTCGTCACCTCTGCTCGCTACTCCTTCGTCGGTAAGACTGCCAGTCTGGTTGAGGGTACCAAGGACGTTGGTCACTTCAAGCAGGTCATGGACAGCATCGGAACTTCTCTGCTGGTTCTCGTCATGTTCTGGATCCTCGCTATCTGGATTGGTGGTTTCTTCCGTCACATCCACATCGCCTCCCCTGGTGTCCAGACCCTGCTCGACTACGCCCTGATCATGTTCATCATTGGTGTCCCCGTCGGTCTGCCCGTCGTCACCACCACCACCCTCGCTGTCGGCGCTGCCTACCTGGCTAAGGAGAAGGCTATTGTGCAGAAGCTCACTGCCATCGAGTCCCTTGCCGGTGTCAACGTTCTCTGCTCTGACAAGACTGGTACTCTGACCGCCAACAAGCTGTCCATCCGCGACCCCTACGTCGCTGAGGGCCAGGATGTCAACTGGATGATGGCCGTCGCCGCTCTTGCCTCCTCGCACAACATCGAGTCTCTCGACCCCATCGACAAGGTCACCATCCTGACTCTCAAGCGCTACCCCAAGTCTCGTGAGATCCTTCGCCAGGGCTGGATCACCGACAAGTTCACCCCCTTCGACCCCGTCTCCAAGCGTATCACCTGCGAGTGCCGCCTCGGCAACGACCGCTACATCTGTGCCAAGGGTGCTCCCCGTGCCGTCGTCAACATCACCGACTGCTCTGAGGAGGTTCGCGACCTGTACAACGTCAAGGCTAAGGAGTTCGCCTCCCGTGGTTTCCGTTCCCTCGGTGTTGCTGTCAAGAAGAACGACGAGCCATGGCAGCTGCTGGGCATGATCTCCATGTTCGACCCTCCCCGTGACGATACTGCCCAGACCATCATGGAGGCTCAGGCTCTTGGTTAGTACCCCCCCGCAAAATGATTTCCTCGTCTTCCGACGCATCGTGCTAACCTACATCGTGCAGGTGTTCCCGTCAAGATGCTTACTGGTGATGCCATCGCTATTGCTAAGGAGACCTGCAAGATGCTTGGTCTCGGTACCAAGGTCTACAACTCCACCAAGCTCATGAACAGCGGTCTCTCCGGCACCCTGCAGCACGATCTCATTGAGCGTGCCGACGGTTTCGCTGAAGTCTTCCCCGAGCACAAGTACAAGGTCGTCGAGATGCTTCAGCAGCGTGGTTCCCTCACTGCCATGACTGGTGACGGTGTCAACGATGCCCCCTCCCTGAAGAAGGCCGACTGTGGTATTGCCGTCGAGGGTTCCTCCGAGGCTGCCCAGGCCGCCGCCGATATCGTCTTCCTTGCCCCCGGTCTCTCCACCATCATTCTGTCCATCAAGCTCGCCCGCCAGATCTTCCAGCGCATGAAGGCCTACATCCAGTACCGTATCGCTCTTTGCATTCACTTGGAGATCTACCTCACCACCTCCATGATCATCCTGAACGAGACTATCCGCCCCGACCTGATCGTCTTCATCGCTCTGTTCGCTGATTTGGCCACCGTCGCCGTCGCCTACGACAACGCTCACGTCGAGCCCAGACCCGTCGAGTGGCAGCTGCCCAAGATCTGGGTCGTCTCTACCGTCCTTGGTTTCCTGCTCGCTGTCGCTACCTGGATCGTCCGTGGCACCATGTTCCTCGAGAACGGTGGTATCATCCAGCGCTTCGGTTCCATCCAGGAGGTTCTCTTCCTCGAGGTCTCCCTCACTGAGAACTGGCTCATCTTCGTCACCCGTGGTGGCCGCACCTGGCCCTCGTGGCAGCTGGTCGGTGCCATCTTCGTCGTCGATGTCCTGGCTACCATCTTCGCCCTCTTCGGTTGGTTGTCTGGCTCCGGCGGTGGTGTCATGGAGACCGAGCCCAAGACCCTCTTCCGCAACTCCGACAACGGTTGGACCGACATCGTCACTGTGGTGCTAGTATGGGCGTATTCGATCGGCGTAACCATCTTCATCGCCATCGTCTACTACATGCTCAACAAGATCCAGTGGCTCGACGACCTCGGCCGCAAGGACCGCCACCACAAGGACACTCTGATTGAGAATGCGCTCCTGCAGCTCAACAAGATTGCCATCGAGCATGACATCAACCAGGCAACTGGTACCGACAGGTATTACCTTGTCGAGAAGAACGCCGCTGAGGACGACGAGTAAAGGCAGCGCGTGTCTTGGGGTGTTATTTGCATGGGTGGTGTCTTCGTACATAAAATACCCGTACTTAATTATAGACGTAGTGAATTCCCTACAAGGAAAAGCTGATTAAAGCTGATAATTGAAATAAAAACATTAATTAAATCATCGTTCTTGTTCCCAGTGATGCCCTGTGAAGATGTCAAGTTCCACTAGAAGCTGAATTTGCAACGATCTCGATGTGGCACATGCATTTGCAGACTTCCCAATTTGGAGGAGATCTGAGCAGACTTGAAGCATGTGATCCCACGAAACTCATGGATCCACGCTCGGCTCTCGATGTCATGTTGAATGGTACAGCTCATACCCACCATGGCCACCTATGTAATCTCGCGGAGAACTCACCTAGGTCACCCTGGGGTAGTGACCCTGGCCATTGCAAAACCGTACGAGGTCACGATGTTCATATCATGCGGTTCAATGCTCTGAAGATAGCATTCGATCGGAGGAGGCTTCACGAGGTGTTCCGATGCCGGTCGGCAACCTTTGCAGGTACAGACAACGTGAACAAAAGACAAGTCTTGCTCCCTGGTTGGCGATCAGGTATAGTCCGTTCCACAACGACCCAAGCACAGCTCAATCTATTGCGCAGTATTTCAAAGTTGGACTTTTGGGAAGGCTGGTTCATTAGACCTAGGCTCACTTCATCTTCGTCTTAAAAGTCCTTGATACGGTTCAATCTTCCAGGCTCCCCTCTACTGATCTAAAGCATTCTGCGTGATTCCTCACTTGGATTCATATGACAACAAACTTGCACTTGTGCCTGGACTGCGCAGTGAGGACCGCACATGTAGCGGACACCTTGAAATTTAGACGTGATAGCTATCTACATGAAACGAACTCCCATACAAGGTTGAGTGCTAGACTCGCAGATCTGAAAAGCAAAGGGTCCAAGCCAGTGATCATAGTCTACCCCCTCCCCCATCGAGGCTTGGGAGTTGCATGCGTGTTTCCAACTCAACTCAGACACTGAGCATAGTAAGCGTTCAAGGTCGAGCAAGTCCCAGCCGCGCAATTCGTCACGCCAGTCCACGAAGTCCCTCCACACTGCCCATACAGGGTCTGTCCCGCGGTCGCCGCGCTCGTGACGGCAGCCGAGGACGTAGTGACCGCCGTCGACAAGGTGGTGCTCACGACCGAGGTAGCCCTGGTAGAAGAAGTCGACACCGCTGTCGTGGCGCTAGTCGCCGCGCCTGTGCTGGCCGCGGAGGTGGCAGCCCCGGTGGCCGAGTCCGTGATGGCCGAGCTGGTCGCCGTGGCCACGGAGCTGGTCTGCTCCACGCTGCTGGGCCAGGCCGTGTACTCGGCCGGCCCGGGGATGGTGTAGTCCTCGACCGTGGTGTACAGGTTGTAAAGGATGCCCGGGTCCGTCTCCTTGTACAGCTCCGTGCCCAGGACGCCGCTCGGCTGCACGGTCCCCGTGCCGGTGACGGCGAGGTTGAAGCACTGTGGGTAGTTCTGCGCGCCGTCCTCTGACCCGGCCGAGTGCAGGGCGATGATCTCGTGCCGCAGGACGTAGTTGCCCGGGGCTAGGTCACTGGGTATCTGGACGAGCCAGGTGGAGCCGTCCGCAATGAGTCTATTTGATGCCCTGGTTAGCACTTTGTCGTTGGAAGTAGGGAGCATGGGGGAGAAGAACTAACACATCGGTAGCCCAGGTTCCCGGATCGGACCCGTTGAGGTATCCTATGGCATCGATCTTGAAGAACTCAAGCGTCGTCTTATCGACTGTCTCACATGAGGTCCCACAGTTCGCAAGGTAGTCGATCACAGGACCATGATGGCTGTCGGGCCAGGTCGGCGTCCACTGGATGGAGATGGAGTCGCCTGCCTTCACGGAGGCATGACCGCCGGCATTGGTGGCACTCTTATGACATATGATGTCGGCGTCCTGATAAGCGTCGGGTGCCACGAAGCCGTTGTCAGTGTCCGCGGCTGTCCAGCCGACCACTATGGGTGGGTCGGTCTCGTAAGGGTACGTGGTTGGGTCGTAGCCTTGCCAGTAGACCCCGTTGACTTGAGTGAAGGTTAGCAATCTTGTTCCAGGCAACATGGCAGGAAAGATATCTTGTTCAAGGTCCCCACAAATTATCTCAAGTCGTCCGGAAATTGGTGGGAAACCTTGCCAAGCACAGGGCAGTATAGATTGAGAAGAGATGCTCGGGATATTACGTACTGACGAGGTTGTTGACATGTCCGTGGGCGATGACAGCTGTGGCCCCGGCGAGGAGGCCGAAGACTGGTTTGGAAAGGAAGGCCATGACGGCTCGGATACAACCAGTACAGGATTTTGACGGTACTGAGAGCGAGTGTTGATCGAGGTAGGATATGTGATACTCGACTGTATAGATCAAGCCACTTCAACTTGCGGTTGCTCGACTTCGTTTCCGACTTCACCTTCCCTTACACTTGGGCGACGCTTCTATTTATATGAAGATCATTTACAAAAATACCACAATTCGCAGGCACACCTACATCCATCCATCTACCAACGAGGGAAGATGGCACCTTGCCGTTGCAATCAAAAACGACTGCCCATGTGCCAGAAGGAGACGACCGCAATCATCTTCCGTGGTCACGTCTTTGCTTTTGGCAAACATCTCCACCCCTCACATTTTTCGAAAGCTCGGTATCGAATGAAAATCTCTGAAAAGGTACGTCTTGATGCCTCAGTCTAGCACACAATGCCATCAAGTTGCCGTGGTTCCGGCGCACATACAGGTTGTCCTCCAGAGGGGCCGCTCTTGGCCAGCCAAGCTTCCAGCAGCTGTGGGGGGACCCACCGAAGCAGAAATGGCCATAAAAAGTATATTCCCTGAGTGGTAGCTCGGGGATCATGGTTAAGCCGGTCTCTCATCTGTGGTCTAGAAGGTGTAGTGTCTGTGCCCACATGTGCAGCCTCTACGTTCCTGAAAGGGAAATCTCGGGGGGCTGTCTGCCGCAGCATAAATATATGGAGTCCTGAGATACATCAGCGTAATTACGGTGATAGAAGCACCTCACAAAGTAGCCAAGTCTTCTGACAGAGAATACAACCAAGGGTACATATAGTTTAGTTGCATCGTCAACGTAAGCTGGGTCAGTTGTGGCGTGAGAGAATGGATCGAGACCATACCGGGACTGGCAGCGCGCAATTCTATCTTCCGAAGTGAACGCAAGTTCGCCCAATCAGGCTCTCTTCTCTGCGGGTTGTTTTTCTTGAGGCTCGGTACCATATATAGAGACCCTTGCATGTGGGACAAGTCACACAACGTTGTTTCGAGTTCGTGGTTGGTGATCCCAGGGACGACTATTTCATCCGCCAATGGCTCATCAGTTTTAGAACAAGCCTGTACCTCCAACGAGCGTCCAGAGACTGGTCTTGCTTTCCTTTTGATCGGTCTAGCGGCCCAGAGCGAGATACAAGCCGAATTTCGTCTGTCGTATTGGCCTAGCACCATGGGAGGAAGGACAAGCCTCGCCGACCATATCTCCCATGTGTCTGGAGACTCTGTCAAGCAAGAAGGTTCTGTGCTTAGTCCTGGATGTTGCGATGCATCTCGTGGGGCAAGGATTGATCCCGGCGAGAAAGTAGAGGGCAATTTTATGTTGCGGAAAGGGCAGGTATTTGACGGTGGTACGCGAAAGAACACATCGGCGATTCGTCCATTGGAAAGCCTTGATTTGCAGATATGCAGAGTGAATGGACCTCTGGCGCCGAAGTACGGTCCAGTACGAACATGATGAAGGGGCTGCCGGGCAAGCCCGGGTAGATATTGCTGGACACATACTTCCGTGGGTATCCATTTCTGCTGGCTGTGAGACTCGGAGCTGGAAGGTGGACATGCATCCGGCAAAGTGATGTCCATTTGCAGCCGCGGCGACAAACATGTAACCGCCGCGAGCAGCCTGCTGCAACACATGTATATTGTACGTAACTCTCTAGGTCAATATGCAATAGTCAAAGAGGGGATATCATACCATCGTCGTTCGTGAGGAGAGAGCATTCGACCAAGCCACTTGCCAAACTCCTGCTACCGTGTAAAGGAATCGCACTCGATGCCACCAACCCCTCACATCTATCATTTCCTCCAGGAACCATCATGAACCTGAGTCCCTCGTCACGAGCACTTTGCATCCAGCGACAGGTACCCCTTGATTTCAGGTTTCTCATTGCTCAAAATTCCCCATCACCGCCTCCACCGACGACAGCAGCCGTCCAGAGCCCGACCAGTCCCCACCAATTGACTTTCCATCCCCTCCAAAGCCCCTCCACGCCCTGCCCGCGGCGATAGACCGCCTCAGCAATCCCTTTCGGCTTGTCCTTCTTGAGAGCATCTCTTGCCTTTGCTGCGGCTACCTGCGCCGTAGGCACAGCCCTCGAACCCTCGTCCTTCACAATCGTGTACATCGTGCCGAAAACACCATCGTAACTGCCCGGCTGCACAATCGTCTCCAACGGGGCGGCTGCAGCTTTGTCGTTGCTACGGCCAACCTTCCTACTGGGACTCGCAGCTCGCTCGACCGCGCGGACGTACTGCGGCTGGCTGAGCACGGCAACTTGGCCGCGGCGTAGAACCGTTTCCAAGGGCAATTTGAGGAATAGCGCGACAGTGGAGGATGAGAACTTGGCGAGAGAGAAAGTAGTTGGGGTAATCTCGCTATCGATCTTGAACTTGGTTCTCAGGACCAATGGCGTCGAGAGGGCAAGGACCGGGTGAACGAGGGAGTGCAGGATCGTGGGAAGGACCAGGCTCGACGGACAGAAATATGAAGGGAGAGAGCGGAGTACTGCCAGTGTCCGGCGTGGGCCGCGTGTTGATGATGTGATGATTGACCTGAAATTGTCAGCTACTGCAAGACCGCAACACAACGTGTGAGTTAGACGCAGGGCTTACCTTGTCCGAACAAGATCCAACGGTGCGAGGGCCAGGCTCGTCACGACAGCAGCAGCAGCGGCTATACCAAGTGCAGCCCAAGGATAAGGCGAGGCAAGGTCGACCAGGCGATCCAGGTCAGTCTTTAACCCTAGGTCCGGCACATCGAAGAGTGCACTTAGTAGGCTTCTTGACCAATTCTCCAACAGAGAATGTAACACCGTATAGAGAAAGGTTGCATTGGTACCCTTCCAGGTCCCCCAGGCCCCTTCCCTTTGCCATAGTTGTGATATGACCTCTGTTATCGAGTCGGGGCGCCGTATGTTGAGCATGTGGGCCGGAATATCGGGCCTCTTGATTGTCTTTGGAGATTCGGGTGGCGGTGTTGACGACCGCCGCCTCCGTCGCTGTGATGGCGATGGCTGGTGTGGGATATTGGTGGTGAAATATGCCGGCTCGTCACCTTCTGAGCCGGAATCCGCAAGCTATATGCCAGTGTTAGCCTTGTCTTCCCGAGTATCTTCCTGTCCGGACCGATGTCTCTTTCCACCGCGACGCCTAGGATTCACATACATCGTCGTCCCAAGGGTTGGTCTTCAAACTGGACTTCTTCGAGGCAGCCGGCGGTGTTATTGGGATTGGCGCAGCCCCCAGCGCACCAATATCATCCTGGGTCCGCACCTGCAGGAGCAATTTGGCGACCTCGAAAGGTTGGGCAAGGAAGACGGATGTGTACTTCCACATCAGTTCGTCGACGACATCCTTGACGCTCCTGATGGCAGAGGGCGAGGGCTCGGAGATATAGTCCTTGTAGTCGAGGTCGGAGAAGATGTCGCGTGCCTTGGATGCGTACTTGCCCGAGGATGTGCCGGGTGCAGAAGGGCGGGAGAATGCATTGGGACCTGGTATATTTGGTGTTTCGGGCGTGATGTCACCGATCGTAGGAGGGATATAGTATGGTCTGAGGGGGTTGACCCCTTGTCTGTTCGTGCCGTTGGACATTGTGTGTAGGAGTTGGGTAGGTATCTCTGGGTGTTTAAATGTGCATGGTCTCGTGGGCCGTCGTGGTTATGTCGTGATCTCGACGACGAGGAAGCTCTTTCTGCAGCTCCGAAGCTTCGGCCACCGTTGATCTTCCGACTATGCCGTGTATCGCTCCTCGCCCACTTGCCTGAAGCTATACAAGATCAAGAATACAGAATAAGAATCAAAGCACTGATCGCCGAGTGAACAGGCTCCGTGGGGTTTGGCGATGCGTCATGTACTGTCGGTAGCTAGGTTGGGTAGTTTGTAGATAGATACTAGATAGGTACCCCGGACTTTTTATCTCCTCACCAAAAATCACAGCAAGTCGATGGTCGGTATGGACGGCGATAGCGGTAGCGGAGTTTAGTTATATAAGCAGCAAGGTGGGGGACAGGGTGGTGGGCAGTGGGGATCGGCCGCTATCACCGCTATCGATAAAGTATTATAACCCCTGTGCCCCTGTCCTACAAGCACTCAGTGGGCGCAGTGGTCACTAACTTTTTTCTTGCTGACGATCCGGCGCTCTGGCATTGGAGAGATTAGGGAACGTCACAAGCCTCCCCACGTGCGGTTTTCGGCCCCGTCTCGTTTGCTCCGAGTCGGCTCGAAAAGAAATCATCGCGACTTGCGCCGCTTTACAGTTGCAACCAACAAGCACTGACGCCTTCCGACAAACGCCCTGCCAGAAGTACAGTGCCTGAACAAAGAACGAATACCTCCCTCCGGTCTATAATTAAGAAGCCATATCTAGGCTGCCGTTGGGAACCTCCAGGTTGGGTCATATATAGCCGGCTCCCATCCAACCACCCCCAACGCCTCTATTGCTATCATCCCCCCTACCCGCCTCGACTTGAACCTCTCCAGCTTTGCGACAATGACGACTCCACGAGCTTTTACACGCGCAATGATGCGCCTTCGCCCATCACAAGTACCGACTTGCTCGACAACACGCCAGTTCAGTAGCAGCAGCACCTCCATCTCCATATCCCGAACACACCGGACAGCTCCGCGGATAATCCGACCGAGCTTGACTGCTGTAGCACGCGCCTTTTCTACGACGCCTGCAAGCCGGCACGGCCATATTGATCCCCCGAAACCCGGCGAGGAGATCTGGGTCACATTTATCGACAAGGAGGGCGACGAGCACAAGGTTGCCGCCAACAAGGGCGACAACCTGTTGGACGTTGCCCAGGCGCATGACCTTGAAATGGAAGGTATGGACGGAGTGCCCAACTTTCGGGCAGAAACTCTCCCCTCGCCAGCAGAAGCGTCTTACTAACACTTTGTGTCCAGGTGCCTGCGGCGGGTCCTGCGCATGCTCGACGTGCCATGTAGTCGTGCAAGACGATGAGTACTACGACAAGATGCCGGAACCAGATGACGACGAGAACGACATGCTCGATTTGGCATTCGGTCTGACCGAGACGAGTAGGCTGGGGTGCCAGGTCATATTGACCCCGGAGCTGAGCGGTTTGGTGGTCAAGTTGCCGTCCATGACGAGGAACTTGCAAGCGAGCGACTTCAATTCATGAGGAAGGAGCATAGGCATTTCAGATTCCAACATAAGCGAGCAAAGCGGAGCTTTTCAACACGACTTGACGGCTATACTGCCGGTCCTACTGTGGGCTACACCACATAGAGAGATGGAGGAGCATGTGCCGGGCAAGACTTTCTGAAACATGATATGGGACGGATATGTGGCTGGCGTGTGGCAGCAGAGAATCAGTATCCCTTAAGGCCTACGGGGAGCTATTGTATATGTATGTAGAAGTATCACCACGTCATCGAGACAGGCGATGGTTGGAAGGAGGCCGGGGATGCACAAAATGTGCCAATTGGGAACCCTACTCAAAGAACGCCTGCCAAATGCGATGCAATTGCAATGCCCTTAACGTAAGCCACTTGTCCGTTGCGCCAGAAGCTGTTTCGCCCGTAAACCGGCAGACTGATCCGCCCAATTAAGCTTCCTCCAACGGTCCCTTCTTCAACGTACCGCCACCCGAGGCAATCAGGTCCAGGAAACCCTTCTTGCTCATCTCCGTCACCTTGCCCTTCTTCCTGTCCAGACCCAACACACCCTCCTTCTTCGCCGCCTTCTCCGCCTCGACAGCCTTGACCTGCGCCGTCCGGAACGCGTTGAACAGCTGCACCACACCCCTCTGCGCCACCTTGCGCAGCCTCTTCTCCGTCTCGAGGATCTGGCCCGTCGTCTCGCCGTCCGTATCCCGCACGATCTCGCCCGTCACCGGGTTGACATTGCTGAACGTGCCGTTCGTGGCGACCAGGACATCCCGCACGCGGCCCTTCTCCATGGCCAGCCTCTTCTTCTCCCGCAGCAGCTTCCTCGCCTTGCTCTCCAGCTTGCTGTCGACGGCCTGCCGGCCCGCCTCCTGCGCGCTGGGGTCGCGCGCGAGCACGGGGTCCGCCCGGTTCTTGGTGGACACCTTGGCCGCGAGGATCTTGGACATGGAGTTCGCGAACGCGTCCGGGTCGTTGCGCTTGGACTTGACGCTGCGTTTTGGCCGTGCGTCGCCGTCCTGCTCATCGCCGCTGCCGGCTGCCTCGTCGGAGCTGGGCTCGTCGTCTAGGTCCGAGTACTCGTCGTTGTCGTCCTGCTCCTCGCCATTTTCTGATTCCTGTTCGTCGGCTGATGGTGGGGCGTCCTTTGCAAGCTTGTTCTTGGGTGCTTTACTGGCTATTGACGGCGCCGCATCCTTCTTCTTTCTTGACGGTGCTCGGTTCTCCGCCTCCGAATCCAATGCGGAGCCATCAGAGCCCGAGTCGGACACTGAGTCTGCACCGTCATCTACTTGTGCATTGTGTATATCTTCCTCATCCGAGTCCAGCAGATTTACAGCCTGGAAGTCGTTCGCATCGTCCGCCTCGTCTTCGCTTTCGCTGTGGTACTGATGTTGCTTCTTCTGCTTCTTGGTGTGCCTGGCGTTGGCGCCCTTCGACTTTGGTGCGTCATCGCGCGATCGCTTTCTGAATATTGTGCCGGCCATTTTGGTGGGTGTTTACTGTGAGGTGAATAGTTGGGCATAGATGGAGTGTAGCTGGATTGCGCCTGCAAGTAGGGAGGGAGCTACATAGACTACGTCGAGGGTCTGATTCTGCCGCGGAAATTTTTGGCGGTGTCGATACGGGAACCAACGTGGGGCGGCACTGCGAACGATGAACACGGTCAACCCGCCCCCCCCCCCCAACACCACGTGCTTCTACTCACCTAACCCTGAATTCCGGGGTTATGCAGCTGTGAATTTGTATGCCCCGTGAAAAATAGCTAGGCACACTACGTACACTGGCCTCCTTTTCCTGAACAGACGCGCTCTCAGATAGCAGGTCACTACAGTGTTTTGAGGTGCATATACCGGGGATTCACCAAATTTTGGCATTTGGGTATTGAGTATCGGTTTATACGCTTTCAGCTGCCGATGATGTCTGACTACCTCAGGTAGGAACATACTGAATTCAGGTCACTGGCCAAGCAGCGGGCTGTCCGACTCTGGGGGTCTACAGTCGAACAACTTGGCCTGCAGACAACACTGCAGGACGACCGAGTGGTCTTGTGCTTGACTCAAACCACATGCATAGAGCCCTTGCTTCATACAATGCTTTCTGACGTGTCTTTCCGCTGGTGTCCATACTCATACCCACCGTCCTCCGGTGAGGCGGCAGAGTATGTCACGTCTACAGCCATCCGCTTCAAGATACCTCGGTGTCCTGGTAATATCATGTTCTTCGTTGAGGAGTCATCATCGTCGTCGTCTCTGAGTACATTGTCCGACGAATTACGCGCAGTACTCCTCAACTCGTAAGTTCTGTGATCCAAACCATCGCCGTAGATCGTATGCCCTGCAGCAGCCACATATGCACTGCGCTTATCGGTGTGTGATGGGTTCGATCCGCCGATTGTCGTTAGGCCATATGATGGGACGCTTCCAGGGTGCTTTCCAGAGCTGTCGGAACCAAAGGCGTTCGGAAGCCAAGCGTCGACGAGCGGTTTCAAGAAAGGACCACAAGCCGTGATTCTATATTGTGGAGGGACTTCTGTGAGTGTCATTCCAGGTTGTGCTTGTAGATGTATCTGTGCACTTACATAGCCAGGTTCACCTCCACCGGTGAAGCGCAGCCACCAAGACTGTAGGTTGGATCATGATCCGGAGGGCCGTAGTAAGAGTTCGCAGTGTAATACAGCCTGTAAGCACTTATTCCTGTGACACTTGAGGTGGGGGTCAGCCGGGTAAATCTGCCGATTGAGGACGAATATCTCTATCAAGCACTCCAGGCATTGGGACTTCAGTGTTCTTACGTGAAACCAAGCGACAGGAGACTGAAGACCCCGAGCCTCTTCTTCCACCCCATGTGATGAAGTGAACACGTGATCCAAATCGGAATCATCATCACAAGACAGTCTGTGAAAAGCGCAAGGGCAGCCGAAGCAACGAAGAAAGTCGCAGTGTTGATGCAAGTCCCAGAGATATGAGGGTTGATGGCCTTCCGGACGGGTGTACACTGTAACGAGGTTGTGAAGAAGACTGAGATCATCAAAGCCGTATTGAGGAACATGAGTGCGTATATGAGAATCCTGATTCTCGTGATTAATCCTCCGATCCTGTAGAAAAAGACGAGCACTGCGTTCTTAACCATAGCAAGAACTGGGTTATAGAGCAGCTGCGAAGCATAACTCCATCTGGCTGCGAGCATGACTTGATCTGCACTCATCGGCGGGATATCTCGGTAATGATAACCGATGTGGTTGAACTTAATGACTACCGAGTGTCAGAGAGATGACCTGTATCTGAGGCATTGTGAAGACGATGTACCCATGACTGTGGTACCCGAGAAGCCAATCGAGAGGACCATGGCGGCCACAATCATTCCATCTTCCCAAGCTACGTTTCTTTTCACAAAGCATCGGGTGTAGAGGCGCAACAGGACAAATACCAGAGCAACGCATGGCGAGGAAACCGTGATACCAACGGCTGCGGACTGCAGCCCGGTTGCAGTCATTACAAGGCGTTCAGCAACAGTGAAATGATCGATAACATGTCCGGAAACATAGCGCACAGGCTGGATGTTGGAGGTTGGGATATATTTTGGTGACGGCAACCTGCCACGGGGCCAGGACAAGCCATGTCCCTTGACTTATACGTACGTAATACCTTCCTACTATGTAGGTCTCCGGGAGTTAATTCTGGAAGCAGGAACGCCAGAAATTCCCGACATCAGATCTGTGCCGGCTCTCCGGGCGTCGCCTTAAGAACTTGCGGCTTGCCGTCCTAGTGCCGCCATCTTGTCTTGCAGGTGAGTCTCAATAAGATCCTGCAGGATTCCAAGGGTTGTTCCAACCTGCTTATTCGGCGCAACGGTCGGAACCACTAACTCCACTCCTGCATGGTGCTAGGAAGATGCAAACCGTTATCTCAAGGGCACAACCAATACCTCCCTAGGTGCCGAGGCAGGTACAGATGAGACTGGCAGATTTATCAGCACCGGTGGTCCGGGTCGGTTGGACATACAACGGGTATACCTATGGATATAATGGCCGGCATTTCTACGATTACTCCTGCTCCCATCAATGCCGCACCATCGCAGGCCGTTCTCTCACGTTGAGTTCTTGGCTCCCCGTGGCACTTGTGAGCTGAGTTGAAACAGACTGGTGACTGGCTTTTCTGGCTTATCTTGAAATGTCGTCCACTGGGCATGTTCAGTAAAGTAATGAATGCGAAACCTCGGAGTTACCAGGGGTTATTATGAGGATGAACTTGATGTTGGCGGGATGTAATATCGCGAGGTTCTGCAGTTTCTCCGGCCTGGGACCCACACGCACCGCCGGTTTGACCCCAGGAGGTCCATAACGCATGGCACGCGTGTTAGTCCGTAGTAGGTAACCTTCGTACCGGATTTGCCGGGCTTTGCTCCCCGGTGAGCCCTGAGAACGGACCCGCTTACATTGGGAATACCTGCAAGAATGCGGCACAAGAGATTGCAGGTCTGCAATCTTGCGGACCGGGAGCCACTGCAAGTGAGCTGGGAAATGGTAAAATCGTATACCAATCTTTGTGGTCCGGGACATCAACGTCGAAATAACTCGACTTGGGAAGACTGGGGAAGAAAGCATTCCCTTTTGCTGATTTGTGACATCCTTGAATTCCCTTGGACGTCACTCGGGCCTGAGATTGGACTTCTTGCATGCTGCTCACTCTCATGACTGATCTAGTAATATCTTGAGTACTTCGTGGCACGGTGAAGTAGTCCTACGTTTTATAGTATGTTGTACCTGCTGGCGAGCGTTAACACCGTATGTCAAGCTGCCCCAGGGCCCCAGCTCCATTGCGGTCCACATGATATGCTCCAACTGCTCGGCCCCTGAAGCTTTGGGAATAGCTTGTCTGCAGAGACAGAATACCGGCCCACTCGGCGCACCACTCCTGCCTCGCAAATTGCGGTGGTAGACAGGAGTGATTTGAATCGTCATGATTTCTCGCGGCACAAACATCCAGAAAAGGTCGAGGGACCGACTGGGAACCGAGGCCGTGAAGGGAGCCAAATCGACACAGAGTCTACGTAAGACGGTGAGAAAGCTACAAAATGATATATACAGTCGACCTGTCTATGTATAGTTAGCTAGCTCTCAGCTCTTCCTCAATCCCAATTTGGGAAGTTCTGACAATATACGATCCTTTCCGGGCCGCATCGGCTGCCACCATCTTCTGTAAGCTTGCAGCCAACTGCCGTGTTCGTACACTTGGGGGCCGGTACTAATGCAATAATACAAGGACTTCTAGGCGTTGAGTGAAGGGATTGGCTCGGCAGATCGCCTCTTGAACATACCGAAAATGTCGATTTGCAGGATGCTCCTTGCCACCGTAGCTTCGGCTGCGATCGCATGCGGCAAAGGTGTGGCCGAAAACGACATTCCCACGGCGGCATCCAACATATCCCTGGCACCAGCTGTCACCCAGGTGGCTGATACAGCCGGGCTGTCCCAGGCTGAGAGCCTGCAGTTGACGGATCAAGTGCTGGGCAATGTTGACTCTCAGCTTGTCGCTGCCGGCTTGGGCAACATCTCGTCCATTTTCGACTTCGGAAACAACAACACCGCGGTTACCAAGCGAAGCTCCTCTCAGTGCAAAACATACGCGGGTGATAGTAGCTGGCCGAGTGATACTGTTTGGCAAGCATTCGACTCACTATTGGGAAACGCACTCCTTCAAGCGCCGCCCCTTGCTTCACCATGCTATACGAACTGGGACAACTACGACTCGGATCTCTGCACCAATATTACAAACAATTGGCACACGGACTCATGGATCCATTCAGATCACCCGTCTTCCATCATGTCGCCCTTTTACGAGGGCTCAACCTGCATGCCGACGGCGGATGAGTTCTCCAACTGCACACTTGGTGGTTACCCCTACTATATCGTCAACGCTACAAATGTTGCCCAAGTCCAGTTGGCCGTCAACTTTGCCAGGAACTTGAACTTGCGCCTTGTGGTCAAGAATACTGGGCACGACTTCTCGGGAAAGTCAGCCGGTGAAGGGGCTCTGAGTATCTGGACACATAATCTGCAAGATGCTGAGTTTATTGAGAACTGGACCCGCAGCAAGAGCTATAACGGGAAGGCGATCAAGATTGGCTCCGGTGTGCAAAGCCTCCAGGCATACCAGTTCGCCCATAAGTATGATGTTACCATCGTTGGCGGCGAGGGGGAATCTGTCGGCATCGCCGGCGGTTATATACAGGGTGGCGGCCATTCCCCTATGGCTGGGTTCTACGGCCTGTCTTCCGACTCAGTCGTGGAGGTCGATGTTGTCACTGCCGATGGGAAATTTCTTACATGCTCTGATGACCAGAACGCAGACCTATTCTGGGCCCTGCGCGGAGGAGGTGGCGGCACCTTTGGGGTTGTGACCTCGGTGACCGTAAAGGCCTGGCCAAAGATAGGAGTCTCCGCGTCGAACTTTAGTATCACATCTGGTGGTGATACTGGCATCAGCACCGACACGTTCTGGGATGCCGTGCATGCATTGTTCAAGCACTTTCCCAGCCTTGCCGATGCTGGTTCGTATTCTTACCTACGTTGGTACCCTCTCTCCACGGACGTCTACTACTTCTCTATGACGCCTTTCTGGACCCCTAACAAAACGGTGGACGAGCACGTCGCATTGCTGCAGCCATGGTTAGACGACCTTGCCGCCTTGAACATCACCCTCGACTTCAACGCCACCTATTACGACAATTTCTATGATGCTTGGGCAGAGGTCTTCCCGCTGGAGGGAGTTGGATACGACGCTGGCCGGATCGCTTCACGCCTTTTCCCCAGGGCAAATTGGGAGAATGCCACCTTGTTGGATGTAAGCTCCAGGTGCCATCCCAACAGCTCAGATCATTAAGAGTACTGACATGTTTCATACAAGGAAACCTGGTCTGCCATCAAGAACACCACCGAGAACAACTTCTTCTTCACAGGCTTCAACTTCGAAAATAAACTCCACCCTGATAACACTGCTAATTCGGCTAACCCTGCATGGCGAGACTCACTTGTACATGGATTGTCTGCCACGTTCTGGGAAGATGGCGATGATTTATCAACCATATTCGAGGTCAGCAACAGCCTGACGTACGGTTGTATGGACCAGTGGCGAGCTGTGACTCCTGGCTCGGGCTCTTATCTTGGCGAGGTGAGCCATTCATGATACTACTCCTAGTGCACTTGGAAAGAGTCCCTTACTGACCCTTGCATATCGCAGAGCGACTCCTCAGAACCAAACTGGCAGAAGTCATTCTGGGGCTCTAATTACGAACGACTGCTGTCTATCAAGAAGACGTACGACCCCTATGAGCTATTCTATGTCAGACAAGGAGTCGGAAGCGAGGATTGGACCGTGGTAACCGCCACGGGTCTGCCTACACAAAACGGCAAGCTTTGCAAGGTGTCATGAGCATCAGTCTGAGGGCTCAGCATATAATGTACCATAGTGTATCACTACTATAAAACAATCGATGTTCCCTGTCAAAACAGTTGGGTCCCTCTGAACACTACCCAGAGTATTAGATCAGGAAAATTCTTCGTGAAGTAGCTTTGGAATGCTTCAAGGGCCATCGTACTTATCCCCAAGAAGTCCGATCACATTCACGAACCTGCTCCCCAAGCAGCAGTGACTGATAACGAAAGCGAAATATCACAATAACTACTAGTAGTCTGACGCCTGAGGATGTGAGCATCATTATGCAATTTTATTCTAGATACCATTCTCTCTAGGAGAATGGGTTTTCCATCATGTGTGGAGGCTATTTTCCGTCTCCAACCAGATTTTCGATCGGTTCATCCGACATCGTTAACTGCCGATTTGATAACATATAGCCGTCGGAAAAAGCATACCTCGCACACCCAACGTCAATGAAGCCTCCAAGGTTATGGTCGCAACCCACACAAGCAAAACATGTTGATAGAGACGACACGGTCATGCGCATAGAAGACTTGCATGGCTTCAGGATTTTCGCGGGTATGGTTAGGCCGCCGTTGCTACTCCCTGAACAGGCCCCTGAGGGTTTTCATTCCATGATATCACAGTTTCTTTGTGATTGTCGGCCCTGGATCATTGCTCTGTCCGTTCGATTTCCCGGAACCTCCACCCCTGCTTCGTGAGGCAAAACACAGCTTTCGCTTCCGCGACCGCCATCAACCCACTCTCTTTCATGAGGCCAACCTTGGGCTTCGTTTCAAGCCCATAATATAGTAGCGGAAGATTTGAAGTTCTCCAGACCAAACGAGACTCTTTTTCTCGAATATCCTCCACGATAGTTGCGACCAGGAGGGCGGAAACGCCGATGACGAGACCGAGTGGGAACAGCATCCACTCCCAGATGAACCGATTACATACAACTGTCTGATATGCGGTCCCGGTTATGTTAACCTGGTTGCCATGCCAATCGATGGCGTAGTTGCGAAACTGATCGCTGTAGCCTTTCGTAGTTTGCTTGACAATCCGATCGATGCTGTCGAAGGAAGCGTTTCTGTTATTATATAGAGACTCCATCCACCAGCTATTTACGCAACTAATGTCTTCATATCTCGGCTGACTTCCGCGTATGTAGCACTCTGCATCATCCCAGTCCGAGAACGACGACGCGAAGACTGCCGTGAGACCATAAACGTACGAATTGCTGAGGGCATAGAGACAATCCACCGGTCCGGTAACGTTCGTTTTGTTGACATCCTGCACTGTGACAAGATGTTCTTCCGATAAGCACGGGTCAAGGAATTTGTAACTCGTATATAGCGGATTGGGTTTATCGTCCACGTCGAAATCGAGATTCATGTCTCCGTTGCTCATTAGGACAGGGTCTCCGATCGGGTCTTCGTGGTAGATTCCATTGACTACTGAGCCATGATAATGTTGAATGGAAGGATATATGAAACATGCGGCGGCGGTCAGACTAAAGAAGCCTGGCAGTGTCGCCACCTGATCCATATCCATTCTTGGACACGAATGAGTGCTGACCGGTTCCAATGGGACATCATATCCTCCCGGAAATTCCAAAGGGCTCTCACATGGGCTTGTTGTTGGTATTATGATCTCAAGAATTGCCAGTGAGGCATTTCGAACTTCCTCCATGTAGGGGGACAGCTGTGCATAGTCCACTGGTACTTCGAATCCGGCCTGCTCATAGAATTGAAAACCACCATATTCGTCCCAAACAACTTCAACCGTGAAAAGCTTATCCCATTGTCCAGACAGAGCTTCATAGTATTTGTCTGGGCCATCCGGAAAATGATTTCTGTTCAGCAGGCTGTATCCCAAGGAAAGACCACTGGGCAGACTATAGTTGGTCCAACTGAGCTCGGGTGAGTAAGTCTGAGACTGATTGCCGGGAACGACATACCACATTTTGTTGCCAGTCTGGACCAGCGACGAAGTTACGTCAATGCAAGTACTCTCCAATATGATTGTAGTGTGAGTGATGCCGCCTGTGTTGGGAAAGGTACAGTTACCAGATTCGCAACCTATGCCGAGGCCAGATTGGGACCCCAGACCCGCTAGTCCGCTAATGACAGCAGTCCTCATTTGGGGAGTCACTCGCCCGTCATTGCTGGTCTTTTGGATGACTGGGGTAGTGGCTTGCGCTCCTGTCATGGGTATTGAACAGGGGAAGGTCTGGAGAGCCTGCTGGGTGATAGCACCCAGGACAACAGCTATGATGGTGATAAGTGCACCAAAATTGGCCCGGTTACTACCGGCATAGTCATCAGCATACTGAGCACTTCAATCCGGAGTTCAGTGAGGCTTTGCTTACAGATGAGGCAGTCTTCCTATGAATTTCATAGATCCCCATGGTCCGCGACTTGCCTCATCGAAGCATTGAAGGTGCTTCAGCGGGTTTGGACTCTTCTACCATGCCCACTTGAGACGTCCTAGAACTGTAATCAATCTTAGTCAAAGCTCACTGATAGCTTCCTGGGGCCAAACTACAGAAGTGTGGTATGGGCCTCCATTTACCTGCTGCAAGGACCCCTTCTAACATAGACCTCAAAAGCGTAGACAGTAATGCCACCAGCGAACTTAAGTTCAAGATGTGTCCACCTGGCCATTGTGGCTGCTCCTGTCCGTTAAATCGTATGAGGACCACCATAATGGCCACCAAAGCAGTAATGGCCGTCAGAAGGCATACAAGCTCTGACGTCCAAGCTCCCAGACGTTCCAATCTTGACGGAGAAGTCTTTGCAGGCAGAAGGGTCTGGGTGTTGTCGCTTGCCTCATTGCAGGGCCCGTTCTCAGCGTCATTAGGAGCCATCATTTTGTGGTTCCCCTCATGTTGGATACTACCGGCACTCGCATCATCCTCTGCTAGGGCTTCTTGTACCAACGTGGAAACACCAGAGGGCTGTGTACCATTGGAGTCTGTGTGCTGGTAGGCCAAATAAGTTCTGATCCGTTCATCGTCAAGAAGACTGAGACCCAGGGTTTGTTCCAGAACGTCATCTAGATCTGCCCCTGAGGGAGACGAAGGGAAATAATCCATTCTTGTGGATTCGCTGTCGGAGCCCCAACACTATCAGTAACGCTACCGGTACCAGAAGGGAGTAATGCAAAATTCGAAAGCGTCAAGGGAACAGCAAGTAAAATCTGGACTTCTAACCTGGAACTATCAGCTTTCGGTGTATCTTACAGGATCTTAGAATTCAACGATTGTGCAAGAAGAGCAAAAGAGATAGCTGCTGGTCAAGGCATGGTGCGCATCTATAGGAAATTTCTGAGAGCTTCCAAGGTCAATTCGTCTTTTTCGTATTCTGTGCTTCCGTAGTCCACATTACAAGGTTGGAACGCCTGGGGTTGTACAATTCTCACCTGTCTAGTGCCTGTCAGCTTGTCAGATACCACCTCACAGGGCGCGTCTGCTGTTGTGCAGCAGTCCTTGCAACCCTAGACTGGTTCATTGGGGGCTGGTCCTACTCTATGGCCAGATTTGTTGGCTTTCCAGGCGGTACAACATGCGTACAGTACCTAGGTATTATCTCTAGCCGTACAAGGTTTAACCACCTTCGCACGGAGCCCATACTCTAGTATAACGTCCCACAGGGTACCATAGTGTAATGTCGAGCACTAAAACATCTCGCCCTGCTGCGATGATCTGCCCGAGCACTACGAGCGCGAGTCCCAGCAGCAGGTTCAAGCTAATAGTGCTCTGGCTTGAGGCTGAAGCCATAGCTCTGAAGAGCCACGAAAGTGGAGGGGAGGGGCCGGGTCACATCTTTCATATACACGGATAGCCATCAATGGACCTCCAGATCGCTTGGCTACATGAGTTTGTACATATGTAGCTGGCTGTACCAGCACTGGTCTGGGAAGCCTTCGGCTGCAACTCAGTAAACTCTGGATAAGGTCAACATTTCCATGACCCTACCTTTTCTCAAACTCCCGACTAATTCCATCCTCCACCCTCGGGCTTTCATTTCGCCGCAACATTACGTCGCCTTTCCCGGGAAACCTACCATGTAACGGTTTTGGTACTATTTATATCAGACTGGGCCTCCCGATCGGGAAAATCATGGGTGAACCTCTCAGCTTGGGCGGCGCAGCACAGGGAGTGCTCCCGCGGGGCTCTCTTTTCAAATGGCTCATCGAGATTCTCAATGCTCTGACGGCTTTCACGTTGGCCCACCGAGGGCACTTGTTGGTTTGGTGCTTGCATTTCACCTCGCGGGGGCATGGGGGGCTAAAGAGTGTTGGATCGCAGCCGCCCACTCATCGACCTCTCGTACTTCACTAAAGTGGAGATATACCAACTGCTCCACAAGTACCGTCTCGAAACAACACCCAGATGTTGCTATTTCTGAGATCACCTTGAGCTTGCTACCACTAGGGGATTGGATAAGCGGCACCAAGCACACAGTACATTCCCAGGCGGGGTTACCAACGTGAGCTTTGCACCATGCTCTCCATCACATGAATATAAAAGGCGCTTCTCCCTTCCGAAGTCTACCAGAACAATCTTTAAGACCCGATCTATACGTAAATCTAGTACGCCTGAACGCATACCACGCAAGTCTCGAAAGGTATTTGACCATCTGCAGTCATGGCAAACACGCAACCCCTGATCAAGTTCGACGTATGCATCTACAAGAAAGACAACATACCTGAGGAGGAATTCTTCAATTGGGCCACGAAGGTGTACCCCGAGAAGGCAACCGACGTTATAAAGAAGTATGGTATCGTGAAGTGGACACAGGTATGCTTTTTATCATGAAACCAACCGCTTAACATCTTCCCCACTGCTGCGTGGAAGGATCTTTCAACAGCCAGTCTCCCTGGCATGTGCTTGGCTGTTGTGTAAATCCACTAACGGTGCGAAATCCAACCTCCTAGACAGTGCAACCGGCGCAGTTTAGGGAGCCCCTCCGCCATGCCCTCAAAAACGAGATGGGCCGGCCTGGGTGGTCGATTCCCGACTACGACCTCGTCGCGACCTACTGGCTCCGCAGCTTGGACGATCTGAAGACGCTGACGACGTCCCCGGAGTGGGCAGCGTTGGAGGAGGGGGCGCTAGCCATAAGCAACCCCGACAAGGGCCATTTTGTGGTTGGTTATGAAACAGTCCAGTTCGAGAACAACATTTGAGTGAAGCCGGGGCAGGTTGTCATTCCGGGGCTGAGGGTATCCCGGCTAGTTGTGCCGTGTTTGGACACTCGGGAAGCTTGACTGAGTTGAGCTTCTTGGTTTGGAAATATGAGCTTCTCAATATGTATCCAGATCAAGATTCAGCTGCGCAGCATAGTGAAAATACATGCGTACCGGCCCCCAAAGCACAGTCACGTCAATATGCACCCTCTTCCATTCTCAAGGTGTGGCGGTGCTGAAGAGGCCGCAATTCCGTCCCGGCCGCCTGTTCCACATGACGATTAACATGATTTGTCGTTTCGTCATCCCCAGGGAGCCTTGGACTTGGAGCGGGCGAATGTGCGAGAGGCCGATAGGGCTCGTAAGAGGTTGGACCGAATTTGTCTGGCGTGGACTTAGGCTCGGTGAGTATTGGTCCATCCGATCTACATTTCCTAGAATCTATAGCACCGTTAGTCTCGTCTGATAGCGAGGGTCTCATGGGGCTTCCGTACTGATATACGACTTGACTGCTTCGAGAAGCACCGGTGCCCAGAACAACACAGCAACCACTTGACCGAACGCCCAACTATCCTTGTCGACAACCCCCATCTCCTCGTACGTTGAGACCATTCTGTATTGATAACCCAGCGATAGAGAGAAGAGTATCACGGTCAATAGCAGCAGGAAGAACATGGACCCCAGAGAGCGAATGCGCGTCTGTATCCTCTGCATGAACCCGATTTGCACCTGTGGGGCAAATCCTCGTGTAGGCGTTCTTCCCCTGGTAGTACCCATATAGCGTAATTGCGATGCAACGAGAACCAAGAACACTAGGGTTGCGTACGCCCAGATAGCAGGGATATTGTGGATGTTTGGGATCGTCTGCTTGTTGTAGAACCCAGAGACGTAGCCCAGCGGGTTGGAACCGGTCCATTGCTGACAGAGGACCATGGCGGATGAGCCACCGCAGAACTCTGTTTGGAACAGACCACGCAGGACATCATCGACATCCTTGGTGTTCTCCAGCGATCCGGTAAGGTTCCGGACGAGCATGAAGAAGACAATGGTGTTCAGGAGCCAGCTGATTGCGCATAAGGTCGTCCCGAACCATGATTTCACTTCGTGGCTGTGAAGAAGGAGAAGAGTGAAGACTGGCGCGATGCAACCCATCAATGTGACCGCAAGTAATGCATACCCGTTCAGAGGATCGATCTTGCTAGGATGCATAAAGAGTGAAGCGATGGCGGCCGTTACTGTGGTTGATCGTTAGTCTGTCTGCAAGTCTGCCATGCGGAGCATAGAATCCTTACCCCCGAAATAGCACTGCGTGGTGAGGAAGTTTTCCAAATTGCCCTCAATCAACTTTGTGTTCCCCATAACTGTTGGCTTCCGTCTCAGCCGCCAGATTTGTACTGCGGCAGATACGATGCAAGCGGCGGCTAACAAGAAGAGCAGGAGGGCTTGGATGTAGTACGAGATCAAAACCTGCAGAGAATCAGCCTCAACTTTGCTGTTCTCACCAGATAATCAGAATCTGGGGATCAGGAGAAGGGTGACTTACTCCCACACCGAAAACATCTTCATTCGCATACGGAAGTCCGCATGTGTTGCTGCAGAGTCTGTTCGCACACTCAAAAACACCAGGGCTGAACTTAAACAAGCCTGAATCTTGGAGAAGATATTCGGGCCGACAATAGTCCACACACTCGGAGGGCTGTCTGGTCATCTCGCAGGTCGTAGAGAGACAAGTCGTCAGGTTCGTGGTGATGAGCTGGGTATGCAGGTCCATCTCAGCCAGCGTGTTCGGGAAGAAGGACTGAACATCGCTATCACCATTCGTATATGCGGAGTTGGTGGCGTTGGCGAGGTTGCTGCAGATCCCGAAGAGGGTTACCGGGATATCGTTCGGGTTCCCGTCCGAACTATACTCGAGGTCGCCCTCATGTGCCGTGAAGACTCGTGTCAAGTTCTGGCATTCCGTCTGGCAGTTGTGTGACAGACATATGTTCTCGAAATCGGCGGCGAGGAAGTGATCCTCTTGCAGTCTGTATATGTCTCTGCCATTGTGCAGCTGAACAAACTGGAACTCGGAGGTAGAGGTGCTGATAGCGGTTGGACTTGACGTCGTGGTGCTTTCGTTTGATTTTGTACTGGTTGTTTTCGTCGAGGACGGTTTATGTTGCGTTGTTGTTGTAGTAGGCGTCTTGGATGACTTGGTCGACTTCGTCGTCGTTGTTTCCGAGTCAAGGGTCCCAGCTGGGGGAGCGCCAGCAGTACCATAGGCTGTAAAGGCCGCACTATCGAGAGCCACAGCGTCGTCCCGCTTGTCCTCCATCATGGCATTGATTGCGTGAGAACAAGACTACGATCGAGGTGAAAGCCCAACGAGATCAGGGCGGGAAGAAGCTCATAGCCTCGTTGTCTCATACGGGTCTCTTCGGATTATACGTATATATAAGAGTAAGGCATCCTGCCAGTACGACCAGGTGGCGTAAATGTGACTTTCTTCTTAACTCGCCCGCGGCTTGACCGATGCGTGCGGGATTGAGAGGAGCGCGTTAAGAAACCATCTTCCGTCCATATACACCATGTCAAGGCCCGCTGTCTTGCGCCTTGTATGGCCTGCCAAGTCTCACGTAAGATGGAGAAGATGCGTAGCGTGGGGGCTACTGAAGCCCACCACATCCAAGATATCTCGGGATGACCTCGTTGATCGCAGCTGTACTATGGTAGGGCTAGGCAGTAACGAAGCTTTCTCCTACGACCCTAGCACCCTAGGTGCATATGGGTGGTGGTATTGTGCAGGGATATATTTTAGCATCTTTCCAGACCAATGGCCAATGCTTGACATAGCCTAGCTGAACATCCCTACAGTGGTTGTGGTATCCTGATGGGGGCTGGGCCAAGGATGGTGCGGCGGCTTAGCAGAGAAGGAAGACGCAATTTCTTGAGGCTCAAAATACTTGATAGGTTATCATAGGTAGGCATACCCCACGCAGCCACCAAGTGGCGCGATGGGTCCTCGATAGAAGGATCGTCCTGGCAGCCACCTGCATCACTCATCCCACAATACCTTCAACGTGCTTGGGATCGGCCAAAACGCACTTTGATCCGCCGTCATATACGTCCGCAGCCCCGTCCATCCTGCAGCCGCATTCCTAGCACTCCCAACCTGACCATTCCAGCGCGTCGCTGTGAAGGATTTGACCACGCCCCTCCCGCCGGGCACACGACGCAGGTTCTTCAGCCCTATAATCGTTTTGAATGCGGCTGACAGGCCGACGATACTCATGTCCTTGCCCACACAGAGATGCGGGCCACAGCCGAACTGGATGTAGCTGTCTAAGGGGCGATCGAGACGGACGGTCTCCGGATCATGAAAGGCGGTACCATCGTGGTTGGCGGCAGTGAGATCAAGCAGGAGGCGCGAGCCAGCCTTGAGGTTGTACGTGGTGCCTCTAGCGTTGTTCTTAGGGTTAGGCAAGGGATCGAGGCCGCAGTGGTCAGGATTATCAGGCAGAGAAGGTGAAAACTCAGTGATGTCCTGGTCGGTTGCTAGATCCCTGAAAACGGCTACTGCGGACCGGAGACGGACCCCCTCGAGGAAGCTATATGAGGGTTAGCTTTGTGCCACTCCCCTTTCCCAAAGTTGCTCTTGGAGGACTGACTATTTTTTCAGCTTCTCCCCCGCTTCCGCAGTACCTTCGTGTGCAAGGGAATACATCGTATGAAGATGTTTCTTCCCGTCTCCCAAGTAGTAGTCGATAGCCTGGCTCAGCGCTTCGGTCTGGTTCGCACAGCCAGCTACTGAGGCAGGTAAGATCGAGCCCCAAATAACTTCATCCACCGTCTTTCCAGGCTCCTTCAACATGCGCTTGATCATGTGGCGCCCGTACAGTCTCAGCGCAGGCCACTCCGACTGCGTAGCTGCATCATCCTTGCTGCTCACACGTACCTTGGGGCTCAAGCTCTCCTTCAAGGTCTCCACCACCGCACTGACGAACCCATCTCCAGTGCTCAGTGTTTTCGAAGTTTCTCGAAGCTGCTGCCCCAGCTGTTGCGCCAATTCCCGCGCCATTGAGCGAAGCGTGAAAGAGTTGCCAATATCATCGTCGAAGAAGATAGCGGCAAAGCACACAAGGAGCACCAGATATAACTCTTGATCCGAGTATACACCTTGGGGCCTTTCAGGAGTCCTCATAGGCAACGACCACAGAGCCGCGCTGAATTGCGTCGTAACGAGGGTGATGACATCCCGGACGATGTCAAGCTCGTACGTGCGGGTGCTCTGAGGGCTGTTCGGTTGATGTGAGCCGGCCTGTGACGCCACAGAAAGACTGTGCTGTGTGACCAGCCGATCGGTCGTGACGGCGAAGAAGGTCTTGATTTCGTTGTCCCATTTGCGTGGGTAAAGGCACTTGTAGATATGCTCGCGATTGGACGAGTTCGTACTGACATCGCCAGCGAGACAAAACTCGTTTGCAAGTACTGTACCGTCCCTCTTATTACTCAAGAAGTTGATCGCCTCGCCCCAGGTAACCTTGAAATCCTGCTGGTTATTCAAGACCTGGGTGCATGTCTTGTAGGATCTGATGATGGCCAGATCAGACCGCCGTCGAGGTCTCTCCCAGCTATAATGACTTGTTTTTCCGAGGCCTTTCAAGATTTTGCCATTCTCAGTAGGCGTGACCAGGGGAAAATGCGCGTAGATACTGTTGTTGGCGAAATGGTTGGGAAAGGCTCGAAAGATTAGCTTGTGCATCACATGTCCACCGTCGATCGCCTTGTCGCCATCGACCTCGTTGAAACCCCAGTTGGTAAGAAGCTTCGGCGTATAGTCTATCGTGTAAAACCGGTCGCCTCTGACCAGAGACACAGCGTCTGACAGAATCGCTGTAGTCATGGTAACAGTGCCACACAGTCCACTCCCAGGAGACATCGGTGGCTTGGTCTTCTCCACAACAGTGCCAGGGTAAAGCTCGACATGGTCGGGAGTGTGGTAGAGGTGCTTCAGTCTGGTTGCCACTTCAGGATCCGGGTTGATGTCTTCGAATGTGGCATGCCTCGAAAGTCCCATAAACTCTCTGAACTCATTCAGAGTCCCCAGATGCTAACTTCGAGCCTGTAGAATACCTAGGACTTCGATTGCCCTCATGCAATGCGGCACTCTGTTAGCCCCGAAGGAACCAGCCACATCATCGATGGACTCGGTCAATATCCTGACCAAGTCGTCATCACTGAACGTGCCATCCGGCAGCCTCTTGAGATCGCTCAACTTCCTGGCTTCTGGCTCTGACGGCATGGCCGCCTGCCATGCGGCAAGAGCACCAAGAACATCGCTGGTGCTGGCTGTCTGGGGGTCCTTGCCTTTCAATATCTGATTGAGGTTGGCGACCGCCCACTTCTCGTCCTTGGGAGAGATTGTACTGTGCCAGCGGTAGAGGAGGTTGAACTCGGCCGATACTACGTTGCCGACACCCGCAGGAACACCTTTGCTGAAAACTGTCTTGCCCTCCTTCGCCCGAGGGTCCAGTGACCACGTCGTGTCCACACGATTCAGGGCGAGGATGGTCCGGACATAATCCACCAGGACAATGTTGATGTATAGGCCACAAGTCACCAGTCTGCCAGTTTGGAACAGATCCTCGTCGTACCTCGCCCAGCAATCCTTGTCAGAATCATGCGGCTTCGTGTAACGCCCCGACTCGTTGATTCTATGTACACATCAGGAGTCTGCAGAAACGGGGAAGCAGGGGAAATCTGGATTGAGGAATCTGGCAAGCCCACCGGCGGCAAGTGCGGTGGACAAGTATTGGCCATACTCACAGAGCAAGTTGCGTGACGACGTAGTTGTGGAACCGGTTGAACATGATCAGTAGGACGCCGCAACCGGGTGGGAACCCCAGAACTCGCGCCGAACTGAAGCAATCCGGCTTCAACAAACCGTGCTTGAACGTTCTCATTTTACGGACTTCAATTGCATTGCGTCCATACAATGATGACAAGTCGAGGTAGGAGTTGGCTATATTGATATTATGGTCCGTTGGGGATGTCTGGAATATGTCGTGTATGATGATGGTGGCGAAGTAAGGCAGCATGCTGGAGATACCCTGTGGATGAGGTGCAAAAGTATCTCCTCTTGCCACTGTTGGCAGTCAGCGTTAATGCTTGTATGCAATGCGTGCAAGGTGGGAATAAATCTCACTGAGCTTGTCAAAGATAGTTGCCGGGTCCGGAAGGTCGGGGTCCTGGAAGTCTGTTGACCTCACTAGTCTGGCGTATGGCTTATTCGCCGACCCAAGCTGCGGATCGCTGATATTGTTGTGGGAACCATCGGCCTGGCGGTATTGGTACTTATCACCCAGAAAAGAGGCCGGAGGGTGATCTAGGGCGTTCCATAGCTGGTCAATGAAGCCATCACTGAGCTGTCTCACCTCCTCGGACTGTGGTGGTAGCTTAGCGAGTAGCTGCACCAGGCGCTCGACGAGGTACTTGTTGTCATCGTTGATACCCTTGGCCGAGGTGCTGAGGAACAAGCCTAGGGTTTCGTAGTCTTTGAAACCGAGCTCCTGTATGTCTTGCAGGATGCCATGATCGCGATCCTTCTTTCGTAGGGCGATAGATGCACGGATGGTTTGTAAGAGGGAAGGAACCCTATCAGAGGGGTTTGACATGGTGTATATTTATATAGGAAATACTCTCTGGAAGCAACCCGCAGACAAGTGTCTGCATAGAATACTGTGCAGCTAGGGATAAATGCCTGTTGCTGGATACCGATCGCAGAACATTTGAAGTGCACGATGTAAAGACGGCAGAAGGGCAAAAAGTAAAACCTTGCCGTAGGAAAGGAGCACAACCTTGGACGGAATGCTGTCATCACAGTGATAGAGCTGCGACAAGGTTTAATACCCTTCCAGGAAGCCACGAGTAAATTTGGTGCGCATGCTGGTAGACCCAAGGTTGTTTGCACTTACTTCTACTCGCGCGTAGCCCATAGGGCATGGCCCGTAGCCAGTCAAGGCCCGGGAGAGCTAAAGCTGGACCAACCCGTGATCTGTCCATCGAAAAAAAGACGAGCACATACCTGGGTGATATCCAGGCAGTCGATTGCTATGTTGTCGTGGGTTGAAGTGGTCAGGGAGCGGTTGCAAGATGATCCACAGCAAACAACCCGCGCAAGACGACGTTGAGACGACTGCCACGATCGATATGAACGTCCACAGGTAGTAGTGCGACCCCTAAGACTCATTACCGTCATGCAATCAAGGGCTTTTCGAGCCGGGCACTCAAGGTAGACCATCTTTCCAACCGCAAGGTGCAGCTGACTTCAGATGTGCAAGGCTTGAGTCAACGAAGGACACAGAATCTACGAAACCACCTTTCGGTGTTAAGGGGAAGACGGGGAATTGGATCCAACTTCGTGTTGTTTGTGTCCAGAACTTTGCTTTTGTTTTCCTTGCCTGGTGTTGCTGTGAGGATCTCCGAGGCTGTAGTGTGTGTCACATCTTGTCGTTTCCCCTGCAAGGCCCGAAGGCCCGGTGGAAGCGAGGCAAGCACGGTTCGCATTAGTTTGCTACAGAAATACGACCGCCTCACCTTTGCTTCGCAATCATAGCTACAGGCTCAGCGCCCTTGCCAGCGACGAGCACGCCCGCCTTGCGCAACACACCCACAGTCTTCTCCACGACGGCAAGGTCAACGCCCTCCGTGTGCGCTGGGAACCTAACCGTCTTCAACCACTCCCTCGCATCTTCCTCGGAGTAGTCCAGCTCGGTGCTGATGTACTTGACGGCCTCCTCCTTGTTCTCGTTGAAGTGCTTGATGCCCTGATCCAGCTTCTCGAACAGACTGTTCAGCCTCGCGTCGAGCTGGCCATCCTGGACCAGACCTGTGCTGGCCACAATCTTCCAGCTGCTCCAGGGCGTGTATATCTCGCCGACCCTGCGTATCTCGCCCGAGTCGTAGTATCGCTTGGAAGTGAAGTGCTCCCACATGAAGAAGTCAGCCTCGCCAGAGTTGACTGCTTTGCGGAGGTTCTCGAAGTTGTTGAGGATGACGAAGTCGGAGTAGGGGGAGGAAGAGGAGGAGTTCTCGGTCTTGTTGGAAAGCCAGCCTTGCTCATCGGCGAGGACGAAGCCCATAACGTAGGATCCTGAGCCCAGACGGGAGATACCAATCTTGCCGCCATTCAGAGAGTCGACGCCCGTGATCTCGGGACGCTTTGCGCCTGTAGAAATGGCCCAGCCTGGTAAGGTCAATACCAGTCAGTACTTTCCCAAGAGTATATGTAAGACGCAGACTGACAAAGAGGTGTCTCCACGTAGGTTCCGACAAGCTGGTAGCCTCCGGCTCCCTGTTCCTCCTTCCCCAGACCGGCAACCCAGCCTTCTGTCAAGCCAATACCGACATCGATCTCGCCTGCCCGCAGGGCCGTGATCATGTGGCCGGTGCCGGATGGGAAAGCGATCAGTTCGGCATCGAGACCGAAGTGCTTCTTGGCGAAGTAGATGGGCGTCGAGAAATGCTCGGGCACGTAGCCGACGCGAAGCGGGGCAGATGTCGAAGCCATGATGAGGTTGACTTGGGTCAAATAGCAGAGGGACGAGGACAGGCGACTGTCGATAGAGTTACACGACGTATCACACCGGGTGTTATCGTAGGGTAGTCCGGTCAGAGTTTACTTGAGTCACCTGAACACCTCGGAAAGCAATTGAAGCTACCCCCGCAGAGGTAGCAGCAGGTCGTGAGGTAATAGTAACCATCATGAATGGCGACTTTCGGCGGCTTCGGGGCGTTTTTCGGCGGGGTTGATCCCTGGCACGATTCGTGGATGGCGGGGTGATACTGCAGATGACCATCCACTGAGCAATACGTACCGGGCACCTGGGTAGCTGCCACTGCCACTATAGACACTTACCTAGCACTACTAAGTACCTAGGTACCTACCTACCTACCTACTAGTACCTAGGTAGGTACCTATAACATATGTGAAAATAAATTGTCGCAGAATACACCTGGGCACCGAGGTACTTACATAGTAGGTACCTGGGTAGTTCATATCCGGCACAATCCACTATCATATACACCCAGTATTGAAATACAAGGTATTTAGCTACTGGAGTAGGTATCACAATCTCACGAGACTCTTGGGCACCCTGAAGAATGCTGGAGCACGACATGGCCGTTTTGCTATAATGTTATGATCTGCTAGTCCATTGCGTTCTTCGAGAAAATGAAATGTGGAAGCGGTCAATGGACCTGAGTCCAACGGCAGACATCTGGAAACCTTAAAAGTCATGCTTGTATCGTTCCCAAAAGGTCCTTTCGTCTCTTTTCAACCACAGCTGTTGTCTGCCTGCGAGTCCTGGTAAGTCGAGAATTCCCCTTTGTCGAGAATGAAGATATAGCATTGTTTTTCGGAAGTAAAGATGAACAGGGCAACTAAGCAGTAACCATGTGGGTATGTAAATGCAGGGTGTAGGAAACATGGAATGCCGAGATACCCAAGGTCTTGATCAACTCAAGTGCTACTTGATCAAGATTCTTATGCTAGTCCCTTTCTTCTGATGATGATGAAATTATCTTTTCCTTTCAGTCATGGTCCAATCTAGAGTGGTTGATCTTCCCCTGCAACTCATACTTCACCATACAAACCGTAGAGTTGTTATGACCCGGCTTTCCAACCACCGAGCTTCATGCAGGAGGTTTTCAGTCCCACAGTGAAGTCAACACGAGTTTCCAGTGGGTCTGCTACGGACCCCGAGTTCAATGAAACCTACACATAAAGCTGTTGTTACCCACATCATTGATGGCACATCGATTAAGATAGAGAGTATGGGCAAGTCTTCTGTTAGATTTGGATCAATGAATAGATCGTAAAGGGACAGCCAGGGTTAGGGTAACAATGTCGTTTCCACGCCTACCCCTATTTCAAGGTCGTTTATGTGGCAGCCTATGCCAGGCAGCATGAAAAGGTAATCACTTGACGACTCCTGAAGTACATAAGCCCGAGTTGCATACTTGAGATACTCTGTTCGAAGTCTTATTAATCATACGAGTCTGCCTTGTTTTCAATGTCTGACCCTCAAAATGCCGGCTACCGGCTGCTCTCGTTCAAATACAAGCCCACACAAACGGACAGGGGTGTCAAGCAACAGGATGGTGAGAAGGAGAAGGCGGGCAATCCAGCAGCACCAGAGACCGAGTTGCCGTCCCTTGCGCCGCTCATGACGGCTCTCGAGGAAGTCCAAGAAACAAAATCCCCTCTGGATAAGGACGATAACGCAACACCACAACCTGATGTGGGGGGCACCACCACCTCCACCGACAACAACACACCCATCACACAGCCAGCGTCGGCACCCGCATCACGGCCCACGCCACCAGCCACATTCCACCCCTTCTGTGACCTACCCGCCGAGCTCCGCATCAAGATCTGGCACCTCACCCTCCTCCCCCGCGTGGTAGAGCTGCACCCCACCCGGCCCAACTACTCCGTCATCCACGACGACCCGGGCCGGCCTCCGCAGTGGCAGTCCGGATGCAGCAACCCCGCCGCCCTGTCCGTCAGCACCGAGGCGCGCGATATAGCTCTGGAGCACTACCGCATCGCCTTCCCCCTCGCCGCCATCACCACGGAGCAGGTGCCCACGCCCTTTGCCAGGTATGCCGGCGATACTGGCACCTACAATTTCTCCGGCGCCAGTGTCAACGGGAAGGCGCTGATCCTCCGCCGGGTGCTGTATGTCTCGCCGGTGTACGATACCGTGGCGCTGCTGGGGCAGGACTCGGACTTTGCCAAATTGTCGCAGCTGCTGAATGTGTTCCGTGAGGCGGACCCGATGGGGGTGGGGATTAGTAGGCTGGCCCTGAGTGTGCGGGGCTGGGGGTATGGCGGCTCCGCGACCATGATGAAGAGCCTGGAGAGGACCATCCTGAAGGACCTGGAGCAGCTGACGCTGTTCATGTACGGCGAGCGCGACCCGCCTGCCGAGTGGCGGGCTAAGGGGGCGGCCCTGGATGAGGCGCTGCTGGAGGAGTTTCGGAGGACGGGCAACCGCTGTGAGATGCTCCCTTGTGAGGGGGGCAGTGCGTGGTATGCCTGGAGGGTGTGGAGTGGCGGGAAGGGGCGGCAGTTCTGGGACAAGGATGGGAGGATTCTGCGGGTTGGTAGGAATGAGATGCAGATTATGGATCTGGAGTTCAAAGATGGCTGGTGATCAAGGGAAGGAAGTTGTCTGGACGCTGGAACTTCTAGATCATACGCGGTGGATCATACGGCCGTAGCCTACTTAGTACTGTGTGCTGAGGTACACTTCATTCCTCATATATACCCGATTACCCAGAGCTTCAAGAGGCTTATGATGAAGGAGATTGCATGTCCTTCGAGGATTTGGTGTCTTTGTGTCGTTCCCAAAATCACTGTGAGATTGCGCTAGCATTGCATTATGCGATAACTCTGAAGTATAGTGGTATGTATGGTGGCCTGGATAAAGGCACTCAGCTATCTTGGTGTCGACCTTGTACATCAGGGCTGACAACAAATTATCCAAATCTCGAACTATCCGTCATGCAATCTCCAAATGCCAGCATAGCCATTAAGCAACGAAGGTGGTAACCTTCCTCCTCGTCTCCGAGTAATCGCCACCCACGACCGCCCGAGCAGCGACCGCTTCCGTAGCCGCGAGCTTTCCGCCAGCCGGCGTACTCGTAGCACTAGCACTCGAGTCGCCACCATCACTCAGAACCGCAGTCGCCAACGCTGTCAGGTTCGTATCACCCTGCTTTATATACTGCTTCTCCTTCGGCAGACTCTCCCACACGCCCTCGGCAAGATGCAAATGGTCCTGGACGATCTGCTTCGGCGTAAGGGCGAGCCACTGCGCCGCACTGACGTCTGTAAACCTCGTCGCCTGCAGGACCTCGAGGAAGATGACATCCTCATCGCCCGTGTTCTCCACGTAGTGACTCGCCGCCTGCGGGATGTAGCCCACACCACCTGCGGTGAAGTCGAATGTGCGCGCCGCCTCGGGCGCCTTGAAGACCGTTATGCGCGCGGAGCCTTGGAGGAAGTAGTTCCACTCAGGCGAGGTCGTGTGCCAGTGGATCTCGCGCATGGCACCCGGTTGTACGACCACCAGTGCGGCGGCGAAGTTGGCCGCTATGGGGAAGGTAGTCGAGTCTATGAGCTTGACTGAGCCGCCGGGGACTTCGTAGGCGGCCTGGCTGGACCAGTGGTAGGTATAGGCGCTCGGGGTCCCGGATAGGGAGCCCGCGGAGGATGTCAAGTTTTCTGATTTGCCGATCGTCTTGGGTTGGGGTGTGCCGTTGAAGATCTGGGGAATCAAGTCAGGGGCTGGGTTTCCTTCGTTGTTGTATTTGGGATAAAGGATGGCATGATCTCCGGACTTACGTATAACTGGTCCTTTGGCAGTTTGTCGAACGCACTCGGATCTGCCTGGAAGTTCTTAGACAGGACACTGATGGGAGTACGTAGCATCATCTCTGAGACCAAAAATGTTCCATCCTCGCTGAAATCACCTTGATCAAAAACGAGCAGGAATTCAACACCCTCGTCGAAGGCCTGGATGCTGTGCGGCACACCGCTGGGGAAGTACCACACATCGCCAGAGCACAGATCGTCAACGAAGGTCTGGCCAGCCACATCGACAGTTGATATACGCACACAGCCCTTGAGCACCAGCGACCACTCGTTGGCCGTGTGCCAGTGGAGCTCGCGGTAAGCATTAGGCCCGAGTTGCATGTCAACACCTGCCATGGCCTCCGCAGAGGGCAAGACGTCGGTGTTCTGTTGGCGAGCCCACCCAGCCCCGGGCTCACTACCCTGTCGATTGTGAGAGAGACCCAGGGGCCACATGGCTTGCGGGACGTCACCGTTGTCAGTTCCCGGAGCAGCGAATGTATCCGAGTTAATACGCTCATAGTCGTACGTGCGTGGGCCGGGATCAGTCCCTCCGAATCCTCCTCTCAGAGGCTGGGGAACTTCAATTTCGTTGAAGTCGAGGTACAGGCCGAGCTTCCGGTCCGCCGACTGCCCGTTGACGTATTGCGGGTTGGGGACAATACCTGATTCGGAGGCGGTATCTGGCTCGGGTGCTTTGCCGCCGAGGAGGTCCTCGCTGCCGTAGAGAGAGCCAGACACGGATGTAACAGTCGGTATTGGAGGATCAACCCCCCCGACTGGGCCCGAGTTCTCACCATAGTCTCCAACGCTTCAGGGCCCGTCAGCAGTTATCCAGTACAGAGAGCATATGCTGTAGCTTGATACCCCAGAAGGCTCTTTGGGGCCTCCGGAGAATGGAAGAAGGGTCTTGACTTACTTGGGAGCTGGCACTCCGTGAGAGAAGGGTACCGCCTGAAGAAGGCCCAGGATTAATGATAATTTCCTATTGTACATCTCGATACAAGGTGGCTGTCTTGTTCCTTAGGTAATCAACACAAAGGCTTCGCTTGAGACCTTGGGTTCGGAGGAGGATGCCTCGGACGGACGAGGCGGACACAATGACTTATACATTCATACGTCCATCAAGGTTCCCACTCCCGACATGTGGAGCGGTTGAGCCCCAGAGATCAATTTTGTGGGAAAAGCAAATGATACCGAACAGACTCCGAGTTTCCATTACGAACAGAGCGGTAAGACCGGAACGATGCATGAGCGAATACTTGGAGGCTCTGCCCCCCAAGCAAGCCTTTCTTCCGATTTCCCCATAGTCGGCATCTCGGCCACGTGGGTATAGTGACAGCATTCCACTGTGACACTCGAGACGTTGGATAGCACAGAGGTACACAATCCAAACAGGAGCAGTGCAGAAGTACTTGAGCCATTGAGAACCCCACCTCCCCTTGCCCCGGTATGAGGTACGGTCGAGGTCGGGATTCAACATGCAGTAACTCGGCAGTTCTCTGTGGTGGTATAGTCGACTCTTGTCAAAGTAGTAGGGTAAGTTTCTCAACGTTGTCCCGGTGGCCACTATCTAGAGTCTAGATGAAGTAAGATTGGACCAAAATACCTCCAAAAAGAGGTTCCGCCGTTGCAAGCTCGCATGCATATCCGAGAACTATTGGAGATGCTAGTCAGCTTGGTTGTACCAATTTGTAATTCATTCTGCATTGTTAGTGCGCGGTATTCGCTTGGGCGACTACCAAGTCCATTCTGTCTATGGAAATGTGTTGAATATGAAGATGGTTGAATCTGCTAGTTGGATCCCTTAAGGAACTAGCACAGCGGTGACGTTGTGGAACCTGCGGTAGAAGCAGGGGAGATTCTCAGGATATGACCGCGGAATATCATAGGGCCAAAGGTATATCCAGTCAGGTCCCCTTAATGCGTTGGAGTTTTGTTGTACCATTCTGGGTTCAAGGGTGTCTCTATCGCGGCCCACGGATATATGGAAACTTGCTCAGGCATGTGCAAGCGTTGAATCCTACAAGCATGGTTGGTATTGGGTCTCCAACGAGGACGAGATTAGCCTGCTGTGGGTTGACTGGGAGATCAGTGGGACCCCAAATAAATGTGCTCTCAAAGGTAAAGCGACCACTGAGGTTCGTCGTCAGCGAGCCCTGGGGAATGAATCATAACAATACCAGATAATCAAATCTGGTGTTTAGGTAGTAGTAGGGTGCTGCTGTGTCGCGTCAAGGAGGCATCTCCGCGGGCAAGAAATCATGAGAAGAATCCCGGTCGACTGCAGCCATGACGCTGATGTTGCACGCACAAATAAAACATGCAGGCCCTTATGTGGTCAACTAATTCTGGAGGACCAGTCGACAGGGGTATATATTTAGCCAGCCACGCGCATGTGATCCGGTGTTCCGTATGAAACTCAATACATAGGTAGGGAACACTTACGTATGGTGTGTGACACAGCAACTGGTGTCCGGCCGTTTCCAAGGTTCTGGTGAGGCGGTGTCGATGCTGTTGCCGTATATCCGGATCAGGATGAGATATATGCATCCAGTGCCGTAGTCCGGAAAAGCAGACGGAAGGCTGTTCCGTAGCCTCCCACTTGGTACCGCAGACAGTACAGTACGTCTGGGTACTGTAGCATGAGCGACATCCGAGTAGCTGAGGTCAAAACAAATCAAGGATTCCGGATGACGAATTGAGCTCGATATCAGAGTGAGTGGTGCAGGCGGGATGCTACCACAGCGCTGCAACACTGTTCCAAGCCACCGGGAATTTTGCTTTTGCTTTTCCATATTATATGTACCCATCACACCCGGAAAGCGCTATCACCTAATCAGGTACCACATGTGTACTCTAGTACGTCGAGAACGGCACATATTTGAGGCAGACAGGCCTTGTGTGATGGAGCATATTGGTCGTCGAATCCGATTGGTTATTGAGCCGATCACTTGCTTAATATGGACTTATTGATCGATAACCAATGTTGCCTAGTACGTCTTTTCTTTCGCTGTATTACAGGTTCAACAGTCAGGTACGTACCTGCTTGTCAACGTCTATGTGGTCCTGACTGTGATGTAAAAGGGGCAACGTAGCTGGAGCTGTTTAATCATCACCTGGTACTGAGCGTTATGCCTATGAACATTATATCCTGCCTCATGAAAAATAGGCTAGATGTAAACATCAGCTGTTTGAGAAGGCAACGGACGTTCCACAGAAGAATTAATAACCTGGAGTGAAATTGAAGTTGAAGTCAAAGTAAAGTTTGGCGCCAAAGGCTTGGCAGACCGGGCAATCCTTGGCGATCTCTGGAGATCCCTGCGGCGCTGCGGACGCTGGAAACACTCGTGCACGGGCCTTTCATTACACGTTTTTACTGTATCCGTTTTTCAGTAGAAAGGAAAAGTAATAAGAGAAGGCAAAAAGGAAAAAGGAGAAAGAATACGCGGAAAAATAAACATAAAACATCAGGTCATTCAACGCCTCGATTGCAGACGCGATTACTATATTGATCTACGAAAGTCTCATCAAGGCTAAGGAAAATGGCTGGACAAACAGACTTCCCCGTCAAGACATCCGACTTCCTCGCCTGGTTCAAGGCACAGTCGGGCACCACCTTTCACACTGATATCGAGATCCAGGACCTGCGAGGAAAGGGTGCTGGTCGCGGTATAGGTAAGCTAGGAACATGCACTCATCATCAGGGAAGAGCAGTCAAAGCTGAGACTATAGTCCCTCCATGAAGTGGCCACAGCCGACATCCCAGCGGAAACCGTGCTCTTCACAATCCCTCGTCAGAGCATTATCTGCACGAACACATCTGAACTCATTGCCAAGATCCCCGAGGTCTTCAATGACTCGCCTGACGGTGATGACGGTGATGACGGTGAAGACGATACCGAGGACCATGACCATGAACATGGCGAGGACTGTGATCACGACCACGACCACGACCACGACCACGATCATGACCACGATCATGATCATGGCCATGACGATGACCATGAAGATGAACATGACGGCTGCGGCTGCGGTCACGACCACGGCGACGACAAATCCCAAGACTCATGGACCTCACTTATCCTGATCCTCATCTACGAGTACCTCCAAGGCGCCAAGTCACCCTGGAAACCCTACCTAGACGTCCTGCCCACCGCCGACCAGTTCGGCACGCCCATGTTCTGGACCCCCGAGGAGCTCTCCGAGCTGCAGGCCAGCCCCGTGGCGAGCAAGGTCGGCAAGGAGGAGGCGGAGGACATGATCCGGAGCAAGATCCTCCCCGTCGTCAAGGAGCACGAAGACGTCTTCTACCCGTCCTCATCATCTTCAGACTCGCCCAAGTTGAGCGAGGAAGAGCTGGTCAAACTCGCCTTCAGGATGGGCAGCGTCATCATGGCGTACGCGTTCGACCTGGAGAAGGACGCCGACGACGAGAAGAAGTCCAAGAACGGAGACGAGGACGACGAGGACGAAGACGAATGGGAAGAGGACCACGAGGGCAAGACCATGCTCGGGATGGTCCCCATGGCGGACATGCTCAACGCCGACGCGGCCTTCAACGCCCACATCGAGCACGGCGAGCACGCCCTCACCGCTACCGCGCTGCGGCCCATCGCCAAGGGCGAGGAGATCCTCAACTACTACGGGCCTCTGAGCAACGGCGAGCTGCTGAGGAGGTACGGCTACACGACCCTTACGCACCGGAGGTGGAACCTCGTCGACCTGGGGTGGGACCTCTTGCTGGCGGGTCTGATGAGCGAGCTGCCGCTCAAGGAACAGGATTGGGAGAAGGTCATTGGGATGATGGAAGAGGACGACGAGTTGGAGGAGGGCTTTGCCATTGACCGCGGGGCTGACGATCCGGACTCCGAGGGGAGGGTGAACGAGGTGAAGCAGAAGGCGGGAGTGCCGGAGGAGCTGCTGGAGCAGCTCAAGGTCGTCATGAAGGCCGTCAAGAAGGTCAAGCCCGACGCGGTGCCTGACAAGACCGTTCGTGACAAGGTCATCTACTCTGCGATCGCGAGGGCCCTGGAGGAGAGGGCAGAGCAGTACGGCACGACGCTAGAGCAGGACCTGGAGCTGTACGCTGCCGAGAGTGGTAACGCAGACCGGCGCAGGATGGCGCTGGACGTGAGGATCGGGGAGAAGGTGCTGCTGAAGCAGGCGATCGAGTCGGTTACGGTCAAGCTTACCGAGCTGGCCGAGTCGGAAAAGGGTGGTGACAAGCCCAGTGCCAAACGGCGGAAGGTGTAAGGTGCAGGCTCTCCGGCTCAGAAACCACGGACAGACTAGCCTTTGAGATACCCACGAATAGAGTATAGAGAAAAATAGCACAGTAGCAGGGTCTGGAAGAAAAAATACACAACCTTTTATTATCCTAACCGAATAACATCACGTCGGGGTATGTTAATTGCAATATGCCCATTTCGATTAAGCCAAGATCAACGCCATGCATCCAGTTCCCTATAAAAAGCGTTTCTGGGGTATCCATTACCTTCCCGGGAAATAAAGCCGTCCATCCATACCATCTCGTGTTTATATCGAACTAAAGAAGCATAATTCATGAGGTTTTCGCCCTCTTGCGCACCGAGTCGCCAGCTAGTACGTTCACGGCGGGTGCCTCGCTGCTCAGCTGTGCACCATCACTCTTGGTAGGGGCAGAAGAGCCGTTGCCCGGGCTGGAGTCCTCAGGAGTGGGCTCCTTGCGCTTTTTCCGCGGCACGAGGATGTTCGCCGTCGCATTGAGACCCGTCTCCGTGCCAGCAGTCGACGGCGGTGTAGGCACCGGCCCGCGAGCCTCGTTCGGCAGCTTTCTCCTTGGCGTTAAGACGGTGACGTCCAGTTGAGTCGCAGCCACAGCTGACGCAGGCCCCGACGAGTGTTCTACACCGGCCTCGGTGGCAACAGACACTCCGGCCGGCCGCTGCTTCTTTCGTACCAGGTTCGTCATGTTGTTTATTGCTATCGCGGCCGGGGCCACTGGGATATTGGTGATTTGTCGTCGTCCGACGACCTCCAATGCCCACTTTTGTCCGCCCCCAACCTCGTTGATCCATCTCCTAGTACTAGTGGTGGCGAGCTCTAGGGTTTCGAAGTCCAACTTTGTGAGCAGATCAACCGATCTTCTATAATCGGTCTCGGCGACAATGCGAGTTCCTCGTCCCCCTGGAGGCCAGTAGTAGTAGGAGGTTGTGACTGGGATGTCTGGTAGATAGTTGCGGGCGTGCCTCTTTACACGCGGCATGCGTGAGTGAATTGGTCCCTTTAAGACCTTCTTCCTACCCATTGCCCCAGAGACCCCTTTTGAGGGGCTCTGCTTGGTGGGAGTCAGCTGTGTCGAGCCAGGCGTGGCTACCATTTTGAGTGGACTCGTCTTCGGTGTTGTTGAAGCTGTGAGAACTCCCCGCCTTTTTGGCGGCGTCGATGGCTGGGACATTCGCGTGGTGTCAAAGGAAGAACCGGGTGTGCTAGATGATTCGGTAGGGGATGCAACCGTGATCTCATTCTGCTGGGCCCAGCCATACGGTTCGAGAACGACCCAGATGAACCCGGTCATATGTCCGCTGGAGCATTCTTGACGGTACGCCATCATGTCCCAGAACTGCTCCATGGTCTCTATGTTGCGCCACAGCCCCTGCTCTTCGTATCTGGCCGATTTGGAGGCCTCGAGGTCGAGCTCGTCGCGAAAGCGGGATTTGGGGTCATCGGGGAACTTAGGAACCAGACACCTTGGTGGGACCCAGTCGTATTCTCTTGCGAAGTGGGATATTCGTTCCAGAGGATGGCCAAGGACCCAATTGGACGGCGTGGTGGGTGTGCGAGGTAAGAAGGCGCGCAGCTCGTATGCGTCGACCCCAGGAACAACCAAGTAGCCCTTCATTTGTTCCCAGTCGCCTCTTTTATTGGAGGGCCGGAAGATTGTATCCTCATGCGTGCCCTGGCCCTCCATGACGGAGTTTAGAACACGGCACCACCATTTCACCAGTCCTCGATCGTCTAGAACGTGTTTGTGAGGATTCTCTACGCTTCCTGGAAACAGATATTGGTTCTGCGCGCGGGCAAAGAGGCTGACGACTGTCTGCACATTGTTGCGACGTCGTTCTTGGACGAGATAGGAGACGAAAGCCGAACTTATTTCGCGGATCGGGGAGGGCGCGCCTTTCGGAAGATCGAGTAGGGACAGGTAGCCGGTCGAGTCGGCCTTTGACACGAAGACGGTAGTTGACCAGGCCGTAGTGAATACATAGACCTCGATGCCAAGAACCAGTACCTGATTGCTACTTGTTGCGGTGCTGTTGTTATTGTTGTCGTTGGTGCGACCCGGTGTCGAGGGGGAAGGAGGTACGCTCAGGCCCGGGGTCGAGGTTGATGACGAGGACAGTGACAATTTCGATGTTGCGTCTATGCTGATAGCAAGGAAATGGGATTCTCGGTAGGTTCTATCAGGGCGCGCATCGGGTGGAGGTGAATAGAGGGCATCTGTCCGCGTGGGAGGGGTCGAGAGGTGGTTGATGGTGAATTTATAACCCTTTGGAAGCGCCTTTCCAAGCTTGTCCAACAGCGCCGTACTGCATTGCTGCTGCTGTTTGGAAGCCGGTGTACTAGGCGACGCCGCTGAGGAAAACATATTGATTGAAAAAAGGAAGGGGGACAACCTTGGAAGAGATGCTATTAGAGATGCTACCGAAGAAGCATCATGTCAGTAGAAGTCGCATCAGCAAAGGGTTGGATCAGGGTCTGTAAAGTGAAATTCTACTTAGAAGAATTGGGCAATTGAACCAAGATGCGTCTCACGTCGCGAATCGCGTACCGGTACGCGGTTTGAATGCTGCTGTAAAGTTCTGGTGGGTCAATGACCCTTTCACGCGCCTTGTGCCTGGCAGGACGACCCAGTATTCGATGTGCACTGCGATTCAATTTAGGTACCGTACCTGGGTACCTAGGTACTTGAGTACAACGGGTACTTACCTGGGTACATCTGATCAAGGTCTGTGCACCTGGAGGATAAGAGAGGGTTAGGGGTGTTGTCACAGTCCAGATGTCTGGTCTGCTCGATATTCAACCGCGGTTTATCCGGACCCACCGGGAAAAAGTTACCCGTCCAAGAAGAGCATCGCGACCACGACCGAAGCATCCAGGTCACCCAAGAAGAGGAAATGCGCCAACCCTTCTTCCGCCCCATCTACAATACCCCATGGCGCTCACTCCCTCTCGTACCATCTGGTCAGCATCCAGGCAAGCCCTGCGACCTCTCCGAAGCTCGGTAGCCCGACCAGCATGTCGCGCATCTTCCCAATTGGCCCGCGAGCCAACAGCACTTCCGGAGAAACATGACCCACTGAACGAGCCCATAACCGAGGAGGATATTGAGGAGGCAAGGCCACGATGGTCGTATACACCAGAACGTCTGAAGGCACCCCATGGATTCTCCATCAACAGGATCAAGGTACCGCAGCGGGCGATATGGCACGTCAACGAGGACCCAGCCAAGCTTGACGAGTTCTATGAGCGCTTCCTGGGGCGCAACGGGCCGAGGATGCTGCCAGAGGATATCAAATGGCTGGCAGTCACACACAAGAGTTTTGACTACGGTCGGAGAGGATTCAACACAAGATTGGCCTACTTTGGTATGTCTATACCCAGAGCCCGCGTGTCGCCGAACCAGTCCTATTATCAACCAGGCAAATAATGAGACGAAGAGGGACGAAGACGACGAAGGCTAACGAGGTTTTTTCCGCCCTAGGTCGACAAATTGTGGTAAACGAAGCCGTGAACGAGATCTTGACGTCGTCGCACATATCAGAAAACCAGCTCGCGGACCCGTGGAAGCGGAAACCTTTCGAGTCGCCCGCCCTCCAGAACGTCGACAAGCTGAGCATGACTCGGCCCCAAGACATCATGTCAATAGACAACCTGGCATCTGTCGCCATCAACGCCAAGCTGAACGAGGTTGTGCGGTGGAAGCCCAGGAATGTAAGTGCAATCTTCCATTATCCTGCTTCCGGTTCACCTTCCAGTAACATTATGCTAACGCGCGTCAACCCACACACAGCCCGACAACCTGAAGGGCTCTGGTCTCGACACGGTACTGGCCACGACTATCTTCGCTATCATCGGCGCCGTCGCCCTGCAGAACGGTGGGGACGTCGCGAGCCGAGTCGCACGGGAGAAGGTGCTCAGGAAGATTGTACGATGAACGAGCCGGCGACAAGGCAGTGTACCATACTGTACCATCTACATAAACAAACAAGTCACCATGCATATCCCACGGACACGGACATGTGGCGGGCAAATACCATACGATTTCAATGTCTTCGATTGGAGCTCTGAGGGGCCGATACTCCCCAATACGCGTTGCGGAATAGATGCCGAAAGGTAATGATGGACTTGGGGCTTCACCACTGCCGCATGCGGAAAGCGACGTAGAGGTGATGGAGACTGTTGAGGTTTCGGGATTCCATGGCATATGCCATCCAAAGTGTCTCGCTGACTCCAGGGCCGGAAATGCATGCAATCGTGTATGCCTCACTAACCCTAACCCGGCTCAGCGACGTCAGATATGTGTTCGAAGTCGCCTATTCTAGTTTATGTACAATGTCTTGTCACCGGGGCTGTTCACTCTGTCGAGCTGCCTCGTCTCTCGAACCGCATCGACATCCGCATTGTTTCATCGCTCGGGACGAAGTTGTTACTCAAAGCTGTATCGTGATCTGCCTAGCTGCCACAAGCTGGGGAAGGCCGGGGCCCTATCACCTCCTACCTAAGTAGGTAAGTAGGTGAATACTCATACACTTCCACCAATGGCAATGTCACCAGATGAGCATCGCGGCCTATCCGTCAGTCAGTAGCCATCGGATAGTACTAATGGTCAACGCAGTATCAATTTGCTAGGTTCATGCAGCCATGTGCTTCCTATTACTATCTTGACTATGACCGCCACCGGCACACCTCCCTCCGTACTCCAATGGCCGCGTCTCGCCAACCTCCTTGCTGTCTCCCGGCTGTTAGACCTCCAGCACACACATGCATCGTTTCGTCATACTAAAGAGTGCATTATCTGATCTCAGATACCCAGCATCAGATCTAACCCAAAACACTTGGCTTCGCCGGCTGCCGTTGGTGGCGTTTAAAGCATTCTCTTATCAAGGTGGGCTGACCAGGCCTCATCCTTGCGATCCAGACAACCCCGAACTATTCCGAGGAAGGCCGCGGCCACAGCGATGGGATCAATCTATCGCTGAGGTCCAGCCCAGCCCGCGTCCTGCGTCGACGACTGGCCAAGGAAACCCTGGTAGGGGTGCCCGATCTCGACATGTCCCCTGCATGATCCCATGCTTATCGCTTGTGAGCCGCCGAGGTGGATGTTGTTTGTCCAAAGAACGGCCTTGGCGTCATCGGGCAGGTAATCGAGGTTTGGACGGCATTTTGGATATGTCTGTGTGTGTGGGGAGGAGGGTTGGTGTAGGTTTTCTCAAGTGCTCTGGGAGCTTTACTTGCCACCAGTGTTGCGCGATATTCGGATTCGTGAAGCTCGACGACGTTCAGCGGATGGATGGTCCGGCGAGGCGCTTCCATCAGGGGCCATCCATCCAGCAGTTCACCACCGCGCCCTCGTATCTTCTCTACCCTCGGGTAAGGACTTCCAGCCCGTACTAATGCAATTACTCCCTCCCAAGCATCACCTTTGCATGCCGACTTCGCGCCTCACTGTCAGTCCACAACGTTCTTTGTCCATACGATTGAGGCACTACCAGTGACAGCATACAAGCAACAAGGCTCCCAGCGATACGCATTCCGTCGATAGACTCAAATCGCGTCTAGAGATGCTGCACCTCCCCGTGCGCGCCTGAAATCTCGTAGACGCCGGCTCGCTACCCTTCCACTGCCCTTCCTCGCCTTCCCTCTCTACCTCAGGCTTGACGCTGTTCCACCATATTCTCACCGGGTTGGCGCGTGACCTGAAATCCCGACTATTTCGGCGGCTGCGGAGAGCTTTGGTAGTTGCTCGCGAGAAGGACCTTGACCGAAAGGAGTGTCGGGCTGCTGGTGGCCATTGAAGCGGTCTTGCCTCGGTTGGGTCAAACGTCTCAGCCTAGGGCTGTGTCTTTCATGGTATACCGAGTTTCGCTGGATGCCTGGGAATTTGTGATCGTTGGTCGCGACTTGGAAGCAGATATCGTGTTCCTCCGATCTGTCGTCATTTGTTGGCGTGAATGCGGTAATGGTCTACGTCGACATTGATAGCCAGGAGGTCATTTGCCCCTTTTACCATAAATACAAATATAATAAGGTGGTAGCTTACCTCCAGTATACGTATTTACTGTAACATGAAACAGTTTCCAAGGCCAGCTTGTTTCGATCGCCGCCATATGGTGAGTAGATCACGTCAGTGATCAACACTCGGCCTCATCAGGGGCCGGCGTCAAAATGAAGTCATCGACACCTCTTGTTTATTACTTGATCTCCCAACATCGATAGTAACCAGCCCACTCTTACATGCAACTTCCTTTACGTTTCCATGGCTTTCTATACAATCAACTCTGACTGGAGACTTCAAACCATATCCGCACGACATCGAAATCCAAACCCGCCATTTATCTCCTGGTATCCGCACTGCGACCTTTCACCAAACTCACCACACAATTAACACCCAAGTCAAGCTCATTCCGTCAAATATGGCTGATACATCATCCGAATACCTCCCTCCAAAGGACCAACTCAACGCCCGTGCCGTCGAGGGCCACCCCATCACACAAGAAGAAGTCTCCGCCCTCGAAGCCACCGAGGCAGACAGGACGGGCTCCGGCCCCGTCAAAGGCGGTCCAGCGGCGACCGCGCAGAGTATCCACAACAAGCAGCAGAATTTCTTCCAGAAAGCTGGCGACCTAGGCCGTAAACCCGTGGGCGAGATCACCAGGGAGGACGCAGCTGAGGTACAGAAGGCTGAGGTATGTTTCTGGCCCTTGGTGGAGTCACAAGTCTCCCATCCATATGTCTTGCTCGTTCATGGCTGACTTGGACTACCACAGGCGCGTGCGCTGGGAGGACCACCGGGGAAAGGGACGACCTCGGCGGCTGTGCAGTCTATAGCTGACCGGAATGCTCACGGGGCGGAGGTGTAGAAAACGGTCGGCCCTACTTCGGGATTGGCTGTGGGCTTGAATAAAGCATTGAACTTTTGAGCGGATTTCGTTCGACTTCGTGCCGGCAATTTCCAATGTGAATTTCCCTTGCGGTTGAAATGATCGGCAAAAGCCCCGGAATTGCTGGAAAATCCCCCGTCCTTCAAGCGAGCTCAGCCTGTCTTGGAGCAATTGTAAGGCTGCTAGAGGTTGCAGCGCTTCCCATTGATATTGTGATTGTTCCAGGGGACCAGTACCGAGACGAACAGTACCGAGATAAACGAACCGCTGACCTTCCTGAATTTCCCAATCGCAGTGAGCAGAGCGTCACACAAGAGGTGAAGTGCCCGGAAGTCCCCAGGCTGTCAGGAGACGTCCCGATGTCGATGGCGGATGCGCGATCTGGTGAATTTCACCTGTTGCCAAACCGACAGTGATATCAGGTCTCGCTAGGATGGAAGTATTCCTGGTGGGCCTTTTCAGATGTCTCTGAGAAATGCATCAGAATAGTCTCGGGTGGCGATTTCGACTTTGGGTTCGATGATTATCACGGTAGGTGACTGGTAGCTCTGGGGATCATGGGTTCGGGCCATTGTCATATCGTTCGTACCCATGTGTCTAGCTTAAACCGCAACCTTTCCACTGGACACCGAAATTATCTTCCCTGCATTGCCACTGAAGACGCGAGGATATAAGGTGAACTCCAGGCGATATCCCGCTTCTAGGCGGTGATGAGTGTCTGGTGTTGACGTATGAAAGGACCTCATCCAGAATGGCTCTCCAGCTGTTGCATCGTCTATGGCTTTGGTTGCTCAAATATCATATCGTCGCCTCGTGAGAAGTCCTGAAATCTCGGTTCATGGTACCGCAAGCCCTCATGTTGAACAGAAGGAATTGTAGAGCAACCAAGAAGCGCCCGATGTAACTAACGAGAGTGGTCCATCGTCGCGGTGCGAGGCACCTGGGCAGTGCAATGGGGTATGCAGGTACGCTGGTCACCGTTCAGGCATCTGGGCGCGCTGTACGATAGTTGTGAAAAGTGGTGGTTTCTGAAAGATGAGAAAGACGAGAAATAGTATCGTCCTGCGTCTTTATGCTCCTTGAACGATGTGTGTTCCAGTCTGGATTCCCGTGTGGACTGCGGTGAGCGAGTGCCCGATTCGAGATCGGACGGGAAGCAAGCTTCGGGGAAGACAGATGGACAATGAACCGTGGGTTTGCATCGCCAATCCGAATATTCTTTGCGGAATATGAATGTTCCTGCCGCTCCATGATCGCTTCTATCCAGAAGTAGAGTTATCCGAACGATTGTATTGAGGCTTTCGAGGCGGGCATAGGCGGTGACAAAGTGTATCTGGTGCCAACAACCTCTGACAAAGGCGAAGCCTCTAAAAGAGATATACCGCCCCGCAGCTTGATATGGCGCCACTCCTCGAATTGAGAGGCTGGCTGCACTGAACGTTGCTCGGCGTTGTGTTCTGGATGTTAAACTGTCTGGTTCTCTCAAAGCCTTGCAGCACTTGAGTAGAGCGAAATTGTCGCTCGCAGTCACCTTCTGATACTAGGTTGGAAGTAGAGATGGCTCTCGGCAGTTATGCTGCCAAGATACTGGCATGGAAGTGGCCACAGAAGTGAAGCTTGCGAGTAGTCTGGACCAACAACAGTAGGTTTGGTGAAGCGGCACAATGTGTTTGGACGAGATCATCCGCTGTATACACCGAGGATCTAAGCCGAGGTGCGACGACTTGAACGATGTTACGGGTGATTGTGTGACTCGATCGAGAACGAGCCGGTTTGCCCTGTTTCTTTGACCAAGGACGATGTTCGGTTGACCTGTGGATGCTGACTTTGGTGACTGGAGGCCTGGGTACGCGAGAGGTCGCGACGGTATTGGTCGTCCATTGATGGAAGATGCCTCACTGGATCTACCTTTGAGCTTCGACTCTGTTTGACCTCCATATGGGTGCTGAAATTAGAGGTGATGGTTCTTGTGAGCAACAGCTCCGGACTGTACAGGTTTGAAAGGTGCGTTACGGGCACAGTCCAATCGAGATCTCGGGATATCGGATCCAAGGTATTGTGAGGCTAGCAGATATAGGCTGATGGCAGGGTACGAACACGTGTTACGGTGTTCGTGCGTTCGAGTGTGATGATCTATAGGTGGGACCGGGTCTGGGACAGTGAAGCCAGATGATCGCTAATACTTCGCCTAGAGACCTGCCATGTAGGAGCTGTCTCAACGACATCCAATGTTCGGCGTGCTATTCAATCGCGCATCTTGGTTGTTGGACGGTGTCCTGGGCTCTCCAGATGTCTAGCACCCAGAGCTCCTCCCGGAACGTGGGCAGCAAAATGGTGTGGTACACGGATGGTCGTGGTGGAGAATCTAGGCCACGTGCGGTTTGAAGTCTCGTGAACAGGTCTTGGCCAGCCTGCTAGGCAATCATACTAGAGACAGAGGACGATAATGAGACTCAGGATGTGGCTGTGTGAGAGTTTCGAGTGTTGGCAGGGTTGATCTCCGACTATTACAACGGATGGTATTCGTTGTGTCGGGCTGTAAGCTGCTCCAAGCATTTAGGGACTAGAGCTAAGAGGGTTTGGAGGGACCATTTCAGGTCCATGTGAAGGCCGCCGAGAACAACTGGTGTGTTTTTAAGGGCGTTGGTGCTTCGAAGCACCATCAAATTGCTGAGGTTCCACCTGGGTTTGAGGTGCAGTGGTGTGTCATGAGTTCAGTGCAGAACGGTAGCACTGATGTGGCTGGTTTCGGCATGGTTGCGAGTGTTGTGTATTTGCCTTCACAAGGCAGGTTGCTGGAACATGACTACTAGAGATCATGGTATGCAGACCGTGGGCCTCGGGGGTTGAGGCAGAAGGAAATTGTGCTCGTTGCGTGGCAAAATCGGCGTCTCTCAAGGTCGGAGCATGGCTGTATGAGACTTGCGATGTAAATGAAGCCAGGACGCCGAGGCTCCTCGACAACTAAAAGTTTCCACGGGAAATGGGAACCATTTTTATGGGCATGGGAAGTAGCTTGAGTATGGAGTTTGGAGACTTGCGTCTCCTGCTTTTCTTGTGGCGGGAATTAGGCTTTAAGTTGAAGACTGATCGCCGTACTTGATTGGACTGGTATAAATGGCGAAAGGGCGAGAGCGTTGGAATATACGTTAACCCTGTACTTGGGGGGCGCAACAGTATTGTTCGATGGCGTTCGGGCATGTTGTGTCAGTGTATCAGGGCAGCTTGAGGTCTCTGCCCTGATGAACTGCGGAGCTAGTTGTATATGCTTGTTCAGCGATTGATTGGCGTTGGGGTACGAAATTCTCCCTCTCTTGTTCTCTCGACGGAGTTTATCTCAGAGAGACCGTTCTGGATCGTGAGGACACATTCATGGCAAGGGATGTGATTATGGCTGTGTTAGCTATGAGTGTTGTGCGAGTTAATGAGATTCTCGATGTGCTTGAATGCGCGGTCGGAACTGAGTTGAAGCCGAGGGACCGGAAGCCCGAGCGTGCTGGAGTATGCAGGTAGAGAGCGTTCAATCCTGTCGCTGAGTCGGTTGGAACTTCTTGACCGGACGGAATGATGTGGCGAGTCTTGTGGCGTCTTGTTCTAGTTGATCGATACAGATTGAACAAGCTGTGGCTTCGAAACGCGAGCTGAACGGTTGGCTGCGCCGTGAGGCGATTGTTTGATCCAAGATGTCGTTCAGTATCGCCTTTCAGGCTTGACTTTGAATCCTGGGCGCGAATTTTGCTTGATATTTCGAAATGTTAATTTGCGCCTTTGGCTCGAGTCGTGCCGAGATGTCGAGCATGAGGTCGAGCTTGGACTTGTAGTCGATATTGATAGTTCGTTTGTGTACGTCGGTTTTACACTCGTTCCTTCTGGATGATACTGTTGCCAGAGGTAACGAAGTGAAGGTCTGATCTTTGCTGTCCGCTTTGAAGATTGCGGATCCACCAGTTAATGCACATCAAGTGTACAATGCAGGGTACCCCTTATTGATGGGCGTCTGACCCGTCAGACCAAGTTGCCTGGCCCACCCGGGGTACCGAGTTAACCCCCAGGGTGGGTGCCGACGTACGGCTCTCCTCCTCTTTGTCGGAACTCGATACGACAGAAGACACACCCCCAGAGCAAAACTGCTCGCAAGTTTGCCAGACTTGCAAGGAGCGCCTGGTCAAGTGTGTGTCCGCCGTACCAAGTTGCCCAGCCGGGGTACCGTGTTAACCCCCAGGCTTTCCTCCTCCTGTCCACCATGATGCGCCAGACACAGACCCCCAGATCAAGACTACTTGCAAGGTTGCCAAGCTTACAATAGCGTCTGGTCAAGTGTATGCCCGCCATCCTACCCTCCCTGATGCGCCAAGCAAAACAACCCCGGATCATACTCTCGCAAGGTTGCCAAGCTTGCAAGAGTGCCAAGTCAGTTGTATGCCCGCCATCCCAGCCACTCCTCCTGTCGATGCCCCAGACAACACAACCCCGGATCATACCCTCACAAGTTTGCCAAGCTTGCTAAGGTGCCAAGTCAGTTGTATGTCTGTCATCCCCCATCCCCTAGTAGACCTAGGGAATGCCACCCTCTGATCGAGAAGCTAGGCGGTATCGGCTGTCTCCACGGAAAGTCAGCTCGCCAAGCTCGAGTCTGTCCGGGACAACAGCTTCACCGGGGGCTGACTCTGCCGAGCGCCCCTGTGACCGCCTGCTTCTCTCTGTCCGCGCCGTTCTAATGGACTCTGTCGAACCTGAGTGCTCCAGTCGACCAGATTCCTCCAGTCGACCAGATTCCTCCAGTCGACGAGATTCCTCCAGTCGACTCGAATGCTCCAGTCGCTTGCCGGCGACCCAGCTCCGAAAGTCAGCTGACATCTGGAAGTCACTCAGGTTGGCGAGGTAACCGTTCTTGCCGTAGTTCTTGACTCTCTTGGGACGCACCCAGAAGAGGAACCAAGACCACTTGCTCCCTAGCACTTCCTGCAGGTTCCCCCTGTTACCTAAGTCCCAGGGGCCAGCCTCGTAGGCGCTAAAGATGAACTCCGGCTCGTCGCGAGTGCCAACTGCGATGGCGAACAGATGGCTCGGGTGTTTCTTCTCCGGGCTGACGCGGTTGTAGAACGCAAGCTCCTGCCACTTGGCCAGCACGTTAACTCCGGAGAGGTACGCGGTGATGAGAGTGGCGAGGGCCGACATGGGCGCGTGAAGTACCGATGTCGAGTGCTCGGGGTCTGCCAAGGCGTAGAGGGATAAACCGAGGACGACAACCGCGTCAACTAAGAGGAAGAGGATGGTGAGGAGATACGGCTTTATCGTGTCCAGGTAGACGAGGACGCGAATCCAATAGCAACAATGATCGTAGACCGGCAGGTGAAAGGGGGCATGAACCTTACCCGCCTTTACCTGGGCCTCCTTCTCATGGCAGTGGTAGACGCGGTCGCCTAGCTCTTCGCCGGGCTTGAGACAGTTGGACAAATAAAGACAGTATCTGGGCCTGCGACCCCTCCACGAACGCAACGCCTGAGCATTCCAGTTGTCGATAAATTGCTCACTGGTCTGCATTACACCCCTCGCGGGCGTCGGAGGACGTTTCGGGAGCCACTGGTTCGACAGGAGGACAGCGTATCCCCAGGAAAGAAGCCAATTGATTCGCACCAAGCCCAGGCCTACCATGATGAAGATGGCGGCGATCTGGTTGCCCAGGGTGACGCGTTGGTCGAAGAGGTCGAAGTCGTTGGCACCGGGGTACCACATCTGGAGATCTAGAAGCTCAATATTAGCACCCAAGATAAATTCTCGCCTTCGCTAAAAACCAGTGCCCAGCAGCAGATAAAACACAATAGTACTCGGCGCGGAAAAATACAAAGGCAATAAGCAAGGGCGAAATCAGGCAATCAAGATTAGTAGGATAAATGTAGTGCGGTACGGGTAAGCGTGGAGACGTATTCTCTTTTTTGTTCCTCTTTCTGCAGCTATCTTCTCGTGGATTCCGTTTTTTGAAGGATCCCCGATGGATGACTTCTCTTCTGCACAACGAAGATCTGCAGCTAAGTAAATGGGATGTATACTTACAGGCGAGGTCGTAGAAGATCGACCACGCGGTGAACACTGCGTAGATACACAGTATCCACGCGAACGACCGCGTCACCCATCCAGGTCCGTACAGGAACTCGACGACGCTCCGCTGGATCTCGCGGCGGGTCGGCATGGTGAAAGTATGGCGACGCGACGCGAAGGACGGAGAGAGAGGACAAAGAAGAAGGCAAGGGTAAGGTCTTGGCGAAGGAAAAGATCTTCACGGTGAATGATTCGAATCAATTGATTTTTGTTTGAACAAACGAGGCACGAGTTCGAAAGTCACCGTGACGAGTGACGCGTGTGAAGATCTCTGGTGGTGAGAAAACAGAAGAGAGAGTAGACTGGGACGCCAGACGAGATAGCAAGGCAATAACCAGTTGATCACACGCAGTACCTTGTACCTTGTACTGAGTTTGTTCCCCGTGAGCACCTGTAACTACCTAGGTAGGGAGAGGTGCCTATACTTAGGGATGCATTTCGAGAAGCGATAAGCCCTGTAAGTAACCGGGGAGATGTGCCTGTACGCCTTTTGTGAAGTAATATGCCCTGTAAGTAATTAGACCGTAACGCGACCTGCTGCCCACTGCCCAGGTACGTACCTCGGTGAATAGACCCTAGATGTTTTATTAGATCTTTGCTTTACACGCTTGTTCTATCCCCTGAGATGCTGCATGGCTCCTCAGTAAGGCCACAGAAGGGACAGTGATAACCCGGACCATATATATCATACGGCAGTAATGTTTGATCAGAAGCCTTCTGTCAAGCTTTCGAGCATTTGCTTTCCAATGCATTGGTACACATATTTGGACCATAATATTTTAGGATATAGCTCGGAGGCAGGAGGTCAAAAGATTCAGCGGGGCCTATATAGGCAGAGCGTTCTTCTGCCTACTTACCTACCTACTCACCTACCTACTCACCTACCTACTCACCTACCTACTCACCTACCTACTTGCCTTAGTAGGTGTCTCCATGAGTGCTTTAATAGGTGCTTAGGTATAGAATTTACAATCGAATTTCCTGAGTTTAATAGGTTATTATCCTAAGGTGAGACCCCCTAGACCCCCCCTTAGTACCTACCGCGCTTTTAGCGGATTTAACCTATATAGACGTAATCATATTAGCGAGTATATTAAGATAAAAGTCTAACTAACTTATCAAGATATATAGCGTTGTCTCTGACCAATCCATATTCGAACGTCACAGTATTATTGAGAACGCTCCGCCCTCAGGCCCTCTCATCGCTTCGCTCTTCGAGGCCCTTCGGGCTCCGCTGAATGACTGCACAATGTTTACCCCAGTCAGTTGAGTTTTGACTGGTTGAGAGTATGATGGTATCGTGGAAAGGGAATATATCGGGATAGAACACGAGTTGAGCCACCGTTTATTAAGTAAGAGCACACCGAGGCACCTATGCAGTCTATATGTAGAGACATTGAGAATCAAATTCATGATTACTACGTAGGTGATTTGGATTTCGATAACCGGCACCCAAGCCACCAGAACCTCCCTTTCAGTATCGAAAGATTTTGCCCGCGAGACAACTACTTATATCTAGGACAGGTTTCTTGCATCCATCGCCTTGCTGCCCCCTTGATCTCATGCTTATGGTTCTTACATTCCCGCTTCCAGCAAGGACGAATATGGTATAGAATCCACGTATTTGTCCGTATCCAGGTGGGATACCAGCAGAACTTGTCCAGGTCCCACTCGTAAATGTTCACGCCAACCTTGCCGTTCTCTTGGCGGAAGCAGGTCTGCCAACACTCGGGTAGGCTCTTCATCTGCTCTGCTACCTTGCGGTTACGGGGCGGTCCAGTGTTGGCTCTAGTGACAATGTTATTGGCCGTGGGATTGAGGCCTGGGCCAGGGTGAAGCTCTCCTTCGAGACGTTGACGGGTGAGCTCAGCTTCCACAGTGAGGAGGCCTCGTAGTAACTCCATGAATTCTACATATGCGTCCTCGTCACTAACATAAGGATCCCATGTGGGAATCTTCTCCAGTGCGTCCAGTACTTCCTGGAGATGTGCTGCAGTATTGTTGTGTGTTGCGGTGTTGTTGGGCATTGTGGTGTTGTTATGTGTTACAGTGTTGTTGGGCATTGCGGTGTTGGTGGTTGGCATACCAATGCCAAGGCCCATAGCGGCAAAGAGGACTGCAGCGACGGAGAGACGCATCTTGGGATGGTTGGATGTATGCTATAGATGATTGCTTGCGAGATTTGTGCGGTTCCTTGCAACCAAATCAATTGAATTTGTGCCTCCGGTTTGGCGAAAGTTTCGGTGGTTATGAGATGAGAGGGAAGAAGGAAGGGTCACTGAGCATGGGGGAGGTTGGCCTACTTAATATGTATTTTCCAAGTCGCCACAGAGCCTAGAAACGCTTCCGGCATTCTCTTGCCCACACAGACACTCCCCTTGATGTGCAAATGTCTGGGCGAGCCCGCGAGACGTGTTAGCTTCAGGGTCTATGATGGCGCACCGACAGGGTCGGACGACGCCGGTATAATACTAGAAGCTGGGGCGTATAAGGCCAGTCGAGGTAGTCACGATAATGGAAGGGTCACATGTGCACGGTACATCATATATTTCACCGCATGTCGTAATTATCTCGAATCCAGGCGCCCGAGCCCGTCTCCACATCCACTCGCTTCCATATCAATATGTGGTGACGTGATTAGCTTATGATGGTTCATTTGGTGGTAGTATTGGGTATAAGTCATCCTTTACTAATTTGTTTTATATTCTTTTTTCCCCTTTTTTTTTCTTTTCCTGTTTGCTTCAGTTACGTGGTTGGTGTTCTTCAGATACTGGAGGCAAGGAATCTGCCATGTACTTACTTAGACCAAGTAAGCGGTTCACCAACATTTGAAGTCAAATAGAGCTAGGTGATATATACGCAAGTATGCAGCTTCACAACTCGTAGCCACATGAACTCTAAACGAAGGCTCAAAACTGCTGTAGCTTTCGATTACCCACCTAGTAATTCCCTGCATGATCAGATGCGGTGTTGTATCGAATCTCGGGGTTCCTGATGGGGGAGGTGGGCTAGTGCTGATATCGGGCGTCAAGGTGTGCATAAGGACCCACCCAATGGAAGTACTCCAACACCAAGCATCATGTGTAAAGGTACTTATAGTCCCCATGGAAGCCGGCACTATCCGTCGATCGATCGTGGGGACGGCGGCACACACCAACTCGATGAGGAAAAAGTTTGATGGATCGATCACCAACCAGGATTCTCCTCCAATACCGACCTGAAAAACGTTGAGCACTTGAGGCATTTCTCACTACCTGTCATCCTATCATCCCTATCTTTGCTGACCTCAGATATCCGACGCTTTTTGCAATGATAAAGAGACGCATCTGCTCCCAACTGTCACAGCTGTCTCGAACTGGTGTACGCTCTTCATCGTCCGATCTCAGCCACAGCCACCGTCTCGGCCTCAACCGCACAATCAAGCGTTACTGCGGCTCTAGCTCACACTCACACTCACACGCCACCACCAACACCGCCAACACCACCACCACCACCAACACCAACAAACCCACTCAGCACCAGATCGAAAACATGTCTGGCGAGGAGATTTCTCAGTACCTCAAGCAGTCTCACGACCGCGTGTTCGAGCACAACGTGAAATGGGCGGCCGAGAAGGGGGCTCAAGACCCTGACTTCTTCGCCAAGCTCTCCGCAGGCCAGGCTCCCGAGTACCTCTGGATAGGATGCAGTGACTCGCGCATCCCCGCCGAGCAGATCTCCGGCCTCGAGCCCGGTGAGGCCTTTGTCCACCGCAACATCGCCAACCTGGTCTGCAACGTCGACCTCAACGCCATGAGCGTGCTGAACTACGCCATCGAGCACCTACAGGTCAAGCACATAATCGTCTGCGGCCACTACGGGTGCGGAGGTGTCAAGGCCGCCATGACCCCCAAGGACCTGGGCATCATGAACCCCTGGTTGAGGAACATCCGTGACGTCTACCGGCTGCATGAGGCCGAGCTCGACGCTATCAAGAACGAGGAGGAGCGCTACAACCGCCTGGTTGAGCTGAATGTTATTGAGCAGTGCAGGAATGTCATGAAGACCGCTGCCGTGCAGACCTCGTACGCCAAGAAGGGTTTCCCCATCGTTCATGGCTGGGTCTTCGGTTTCAAGGACGGCCTGCTGAAGGACCTCAAGTTCGACTTCGCTTCCACCCTGCAGGACATCCAGAAGATCTACAACCTCACTTCCTGATTGGATGCATGGTTGCTGCAGTTTCTGGAGTTCGGTTTTGGGCGGCTGGCGTTTAGCGAGGCCGAGGAAGCGTTAGGCCCGGAGGTTAAAGGGGGGCCAACGGATAGGCGGCACATTATTGCGACTTGACACATACGGAATCTTCTTGGAGGGTTTGCTAGATCAAAGAGAACACGCGAAAATATACAGCTCGGTGCTTATCCTGACGGCAGGCAACTTATAATCACAAAGAAGCTTGAGATGAGCAACCCTTAAGTCAACTAGTGCATGTGACTCACATACACTGCCCGCCTGAGCCACGCCAAGTTTTGCAGCTCATCCAGCGTGATCGAGACACTTGCCAAGCACTTACACTGTCATCCGAATCTGAGGTGCAGCAATCTCTGGGAAAGGGATTGGAAACCAAGTCTAGAGCCGGATTAGGGGTACCCATGGCCATCCCTGCCGGCTCTACCGTCCTCCCTTTCCCAACGTTGCATTCATGGGCTCAGCCGATGATTTCCTGCCCTTTCAGAGTGATCCAAGGCTATGACAAACGGTCTAAGGTCAATAGTCAATCTTGCTTGATTGTACACTTCGGCGGAGAGACAAAGGCTTTGAGTTAGCCCATTATTTCTTGCGTCATTTCTTCGGTGTCCTGTTCAAAGTCACAATGCCATCCCAATATGCCGACCGATGAGCAAAGAATGGCCTTGTTGTGCTTCGAGACCTATGTACCTTTGAGCTGTAACAAAAGGCTTTGACGTCCGCGAACAAGACGTCATGAACTCTTCCGGACAAGGGGATTGTCTGATGCAAGCCTGTGAAAACCTATATAGGGAATTAAGCTGACAATTCTACCACGGAACCTTTTTCTCCTCTCTCAACACCACACATCCTCGCGGTCCAACTTCTTCCTCAACCTCTGACAGTACCACGCAGTTTGATTCGAGTTTTCTGGTAAAACTCGGGTCTCTTTCTCTCTCGCGGGGAGATCGTGCTATCAGGTAGCGTCAGCAGTCGCACATACTCACATAAGGAGGCCGAGGTAAGCAAGCTAGACTTACGATTGCCACGACCTAACTTAGTAGATACCGCGAAAAAATCAGAACCAGGATCACCGCCCGCCGACATGTCTGAGAACCAAGAGGATTCTGGGGAATCCCCACACTATCTGAAGCTCCCGGAGAACTTCGATATCGTCGAGTCTTTCCTGGTGCCTCCCGCGGAGATCAGCAGAGCCGATGATTTGCGCTTCAACAAGTATGTTGTGTGTAGCAACCTTAGGTCTCTGAAGAGTGGTGGTAGGCATGAAAACCTATCCGATGAGTTTCCTGTACAGGATGAGGATTGGAGGGTAGAGCTTTTCGGTGATTATGAAGAGTTTCTCTTCGACGATGAGGACGGGAACAAGCAGCCCTGCAACTTCGAACGGTTTTTCTACCGCATGCTCTATGAGCTTCGATGTCCGAGCGAACCGCCTCCCAATGTCAACATTTGGGTCCAGTTTGACCTCGTCTCTCCTCCTCAGATTGTGCTGAAGTCTCAGCTGCATTGGATCGCTGCATTTCGCGATTATTGCGACGCATTCGTTTCAGATCGCAGGGGCTGCTCTACAGTCTGGTTTTATTATCAATTCATGGATCTTCCTGCAACCTCCATGAATGGGCCATCCGATGTGACCATCAACTGGGTTACAGAATCGCTCTCATATGACGCTATCCAAGTGGCTGTGTCACTAGAGAATGTCGAGTCGTCCTATGATGGGAGCCAGATTATTGACACTTTTGTCGATGTCGATGTCGATGTCGGATTCGAATTCGATGTCGATGTCGATGTACATACTCCGCAGGAGGATCCAGCGTCAAGCTCTGCTAATGACCATAGGATGAACTTTAGGCCACCATCGAGTTACGAGGATTCTTCTGGACTGTCTCTCGATATAGCGACACGTTCTGAGGTAGACAACACTGTCCAACCTGAACCCAAGGTAGTTACTACCGGCGTTCGTACGCCAGAACCGACCCCAGTCCCGGGGCCCCGCTCCCTCGCCACAGAGAACGAATCTCTGCCCGGACCATCCAGACCTGCTCCCAACGCAGAGAATACTCTTCTACTTAGACGGAAGCCAGTTCACGCTAACCTTCGTAATGCACGCCCCAGTAGGTTCCATGAAGTTGGACTGACTCCACCACAGAAGAACGCTGTTCCTGCCAACACCCCAACTGCTGCAGCACCGCCGCCCGAGCGACCGTTGCCACCGTTGCCACCGCTGCGACCGCTGCCACCGCTGCCAGCCCAAATCCCCACCCGAACTAGGCGGGGCTCTCTGGTAAGCAAGTTGAAGAAGGTAACTGTTGCTGCAGAGGTGTTCGGGCGAAAGGTGAAAGAAGGTCTCTCAAGCCCTTCATTTGAGCGGAAGGTGAAACAAGGTCCTAAGAGCCCTTCTTTCGAGCCCCCTAGACGCGTGCTATCCCCCGAGGCTGAAGAGAAGGTGACCACACTGACAACGCTTGCCTCCGAAACCCGCGATGGGGGACTTCAGGATCCAGACAACCTACTTCTCTGCACTCAACCGCCTGACCAGGAAGCATTCTTTAGGTATTGCTGTGGCTACCTGCCCGCCGTGAACTCAGAATTGTACGACAACGTCCGCCACGTGAGGCTTAGCCACTGCAAGTTGGCCGTTACGCCTTACCAGTTCTGTACGGCAGTCCGGATTTTGTTCAAGGAGAACGACACAGGCGTCGGCGGTGGGTTCCTCGCCCTATCACCCGGTATCGGAAAGACTTACATTGTCCTCTTCGCCTACGCCCTCAGAACGCTTCTTCTAACAAGCCGAAGAGAGGTAGAGATCGAATGGTCTGACACTGGGAAGTCGAAGCGCAGGAAGAATCACCTGCCTCGGGATGCTCCACCCGGTCAGCGCCTGCGTTGTCCATCCGAGAAACCTGGGTTCGGTGTCCGCTGCTATTGTGTCCCCGATGGCCTTACGCGTCTAACTGTTGATCGATTGAAGCCTGGACTAACGCTTATACAGGTCCCGAACGGGGCTATGCCGGGATGGCTGAGCGCCATCAAAGATGCAAAGTTCGAGCCTTCCGTGTACAACGTCGTGTTGTTTCATCCAGCGGCAGCGATGCCTTCCGGCCTCCAGACCAACTCTGGGGCAGTCCTCGCTCTGAAGCGTGCGATTAGAGTTGGCGCAACACTCCCAGCCGAACACCCCGGCGGCCGTATTGAACACCAACGCGAACTGGACTGGCATATAGAACGTCCGCCACTGACCAAGAATCACATGGCGCTCGAGAGCTACTGCTTTGTGACTACTCACTACAGCTCAGCTATCGAGGAAGAGTTTCGATATGGACTCAACGACCTCGACCCCCGACCTGCACGGGTCACCGAGTTACCCGATGCTGATAACAAGTGCTACGCACTCCTTTGTGGCATGACCTTTGTGGACGAATCTCATCAGGCGCTAACTCCCGCGAGCAAACCAGTGCAGATGGCGCAGATCCACCGGCATATTCGAGCATCCGACATCTGGCACGTCACTGCCACCCCATTCGGCGCCAAATTCGAGAACGTCCTGTCTGCCGTCTCACTCCTGGCGCCACATCTCAATGACGACCTAGAACGTCTGAAGAACGTCTATGAGTTGGCAAGGACTTCCAATGATCCTGACGTCCATGTCGCCTTCGAATGTCAATTTCACCTGGTCTTCGACGCAAAGCTGGTCATCCGAGACCTCGAGACTACGACGTTCCTCGGACGTCCTATCACGGACATCCAGCCGGTAACGCCCAAGTTCATCTCGAGTGTGACTCCAGAGGCTCATATGGAGGCCGTACAAGGCTTGATTGACAATAATTTGCGAGCGGAACTACACGAGCATTTGAACTCCTACGCGGACTATCATCGTGCGATTAGGGCTGCTGGCATCACTGACGAGCTTTACTTCATCTCGCTGTTCCCCTCCATGGCCGGCGCGATGCACGATTATGTGCTTCCTGACGTTGCATACATCGACCGTAGACTCGGGCAACTGATCCGTGAACTTTCCGATACTACAGGAGAATCCATCGCGACGATCAAGTTGCTGACGGATGCCGTGGAGTCGTACGCCCGAGGCCCTAGGTCTCCGAAGGTCCAGGACATCCTGAAAGAGATTTCGAGGATGGTGCGCGATACATCTACCGAGCGACCGGATCCCGACAAGGAACTCGCGAAGCTGCACAGTGGCCCCGGAACGAAGGTCGACCTGACCCTCAAGAAGATGGTCATCATCACGCCGACTCTATCCACGGCCGTATTCTTGTATCTGTATCTGTCACGGTACCACCACAGCTACAACCCGCTTATATACCACCAGGGCCTGAAGGCGAGTGCAAAGGCAGCCGTCCTCAAGAAGTTCGACAGCCTCAGGAAGGAGAACAACCCCCACCGAGTCTTGATCGCGCCGGCGCAGGTCGCCGGCGCAGGTCTGAACCTGCAGGTGGCCAATCGTTTGATCCTCACCAGCCCCCTGCTCAGTCGATCTGACGAGAAGCAAGCTCTGGCTAGGATCAATCGAACAGGACAGACTTTGCAGGTCCATATCAAGATTCTCATCATGGAGGATTCTCCTATTGATCGCATCCTCCTTGCGGAGCGGGCTCGACGAGCTATACTCAGCGATCCGTTCCGCTTGGACGAGGATCTTGTCACGATCAGGACTGTTACTTCTTGAACCAAGAGCATTGTGATCTGTTCGGACTTGGCCTTGTGTCTATCCCACCAGTGAATATGCTGTAGAGCCCTTAGTTGAAGGGAACTCAGCCGTAGGGTTATAGCCAGGACGATCTGTATGGCTAGCAGAATATCGGTTGAGTAAACGCTATGAGGTAAGTAACTCTCGGTAATGAGCCGGGCAAAGGAGTTTTGGAGTTTTGATAGCGAGTCGCTGGCGGCTTGCTTTAGATACACTTATATATCAATTGACTGACTGATGTGATAAGTCTCCTTTCGTGTTCTAAGTATAGACTGTTGACCAGAAGTGATATCGAATGCTTTGTGCAGTGCGTAAGAGGCCATCAAGGACAGACGACGAAACACCTAATTGATTAGGACGCCCACTTCGCGGAAATATGTTATACCATTCAGCACATTGAATTAGATAAGACTTCGGGTTCAAAAACGAGTTTCGATTCTTTCTCTCCTGGAACTGACCGCAAAATATCACCAAGGTTTGCAAAATGAGAGTTGAACCAACGTCTCAATCCAGAGCATCCAGATGTCTCGAAGATACACGTTCCATCCGCCGTGTAGAGAGAGACTTGGAGCGAAACTATGATTTGATGTGATTGGGGCGACCAAACTTCTGGAGAAGACGTCTTCCACTACATTTAATTCCGAGTAACTTCTCGGAGAGCCAGAAAGTTTCCATGATTTGCCATTCTCATGTTGAAGAAGGCGTCGATCAGCATCAAGCGCCGGCTGCGGTGGGCCTGCCGATAGACTTCATCATGAAACTGTTGGTTGCACCGGATACGTTTTTCTCAAATTGGGCATCACGGAGTCACCATTTCCACTAGGAGTAACTGCGTTGATAACAGACTCCTCCCAGGAGACTATCATTGGTGCCATTTGATATACCGGTAGATTTACCATGTTGCATTTTACCATCCTGGATCACTATTTAAATACTTAAAACAGTGGGACCTTTCAATATTGGTTGGGATCTGCTAAATACTCCAGGACTGGGAACTCATAGAATCACACTTTCTTCTGATAACTTCGTATCGACCTGGATCCCAAGCATACACTATCAGCAAGTAGAGCAATGAAAGACATGCAACGGCAACAAAATTATTAATTGGATCCAGCTTTGGTCAGTTGCAGGCTGGCCTATAGCGGATGGGACGGTAACTCTCAATACAATCAGTTGAAGCCGTCGGAGCCGAAACACATCACCACTGCTGTACCAATTAGGCCAATGCATCTTTTGACCTGCGCACGACATTCTTTATTCTTAATGCGTTTGGGTTCCACCACCATTTACCCCCGCCTCTCTTGAATTCTACCTCGATGCTCGGGGAATATCTGGGGAATGTTCAAGGCGTCTTTTGAGGAAGAATCAACAAATCGGCGGGGTTGTTTCAGGTCCAACGCTATATGCATATGATTGTGGAGCTCCAGATGGTGGCAGAACATCATCGACGTGTCAGGCCACGCAAGGAAAGCGAGAGGGTCAGAATACGTGCGATGATGCCCCGAGATTACATACTTGCGACAGAGCGCCTACGAACTTGCGCTTGCTTGAACAGGAAGTCGACGAAGGTCTGCGTCGTACTCACAACGCCTCACAAGATGGTCTCGATCGCCCTCTGTGCCTAACTGCGTTTTGCTATTCGAGGCAGGAGAGAGTAGTATGAATTGTTCCGGCAATCCCAGAGCAGTTTTAGTAATTGTAGTGTGGCATTGCGTCTACGCCATTTCGAAGGGATAAGGAAGAGAGGGAGCGAGGATTGCCAGCACTCTCTCTTCGACGACGTTGGTGGTGATGAAGGGTCTGGGCCAGTATGCTCGATGTTGAATGAGCTCTACTGGGTTGATATGTTGCTGGCTTCTTCAATATTGACGAGCTATGGCATCACATCAATATTTTACGAGAGAAAACAACATGAGTATGCATTGTAGAATCACGCACTCGATTCCGAACAACTCGCCTGGCCTGACGGCACTCTGGTGCTGGCCACTTACAGGTCGTGTTGACAGCACCAGGGGGCTTCGCCCCCTCTCCATCTCCCCGCCAATGGCACGTTAAGGGAAGCTCAGATATCAGTTACATGGATGGTGAGGTCCATGCGATTCCATACCTGAGGCATGTGCATCTGCCACCACCGCCGTACCACCACCACCACGAAGGACACCACCAATGCTCCCACTCCACGGGACCCCCGCCCGGCCGATGAGCCCCAGTCTTGGCCATGATCTGCCGGCCGAACCCGTGATTATTTTTGTGATTGGTGGACATATCATTTCTCAATATAGAAGGTTGCGGTGCTGATGGGTCAACAGCTATACTTCATATCTTCATTATACCTAATTGGACCATGGTCCTTGATCTTCTATCTACATGACCCACACTTATTAAGCTTAATATCAGCTTAGCGGCAGGGCGTGGGTCCTCTGCCGTTACCGCCACGCATTACGTCTGCTACCGAGGCTGAGTTGACTGGTCGGATATTCTCTAGCTGCTCGTTTCAGAATCGGGAAGGTGGTAGCAAACCCTTGCTGCGATCCCGTGGCACCATATGGGACAAGATAGCCTCATACGGTATCTCTGGCCTCGCGTTGTAGCTTTGCAGCATGGCAAGCCGACATGGCTGGGTTGCCGGGTTGCTGGCGCCATCCATCAATCTGAGGAACGAGCGCCGTTGTGAGATCCATGGATGCGGGACTGCAGCTGCTCGTCATCGATGGAGTTCCTTGGTCATGGCGAGTGTCATGGAGGGTATCGTGGACTTTGCCGAAGTATAAAGAGGAAGCGATATCCAGACCTTCGTCAATCTTGTCTCCTTTCACCAGCCCTCAAGCACTTCCAGATCCAAGACCTCCAGTTGCCTCCTCTGCTCCCACTTAGCACCACTCGGTCACCGCCAGCACTTTCAAGATGAAGTTCTCCTCCATTGCTACCCTCGCCCTTGGCGCCGAACTTGCCCTTGCCGCTCGCTTCACCGAGAAGCGTCGTGAGCGCCACGCTCAGCGTGCTGCCGGGCGCAAGAGCAACCCCCGTCTCCCCGCTACCAACAGCGAGGGTGTTGCTATCGAGAACGCCGTCAACTCCACCACCAACGAGGAGTACTCCTCCAACTGGGCTGGTGCCGTTCTCATTGGCACTGGCTACAAGTCGGTCACGGGAACTTTCACTGTCCCTACCCCTTCTACTCCCTCCGGAGGCAGCTCCCGTACTGAGGTAAGTCACTATAAATTGTACCCTTGATACACATCAGTTTGCTGACATTGATTGATTCAGTACGCCGCCTCTGCGTGGGTTGGTATTGATGGTGACACTGCCGACAACTCCATCCTCCAGACTGGTGTCGACTTCTACGTCGAGGGCAGCGAGATCTCCTTTGACGCCTGGTACGAGTGGTACCCTGACTACGCGTAAGTCACTGCCTCTCCGAACAGACACTTCGACAGCTTGATATTGACCGCTTGCTCTACAGTTACGACTTCAGCGGCATCACCATCTCTGCCGGTGACACGATCACCGTGACCGTCACCGCCACCTCCACCACCGCCGGCAAGGCTGTTGTCGAGAACGTCACCACTGGTAAGACCGTCACCCACAGCTTCTCCGGCCAGACCTACGCTCTGGAGGAGCTCAACGCCGAGTGGATCGTCGAGGACTTCGAGTCCGGCGACTCCCTCGTGAGCTTCGCCGACTTCGGCACCGTCACCTTCACCAACGCCAAGGCCACCACCAGCTCTGGCTCTGTCGGTCCCTCTGGCGCTACTCTCATCGACATTGAGCAGGATGGCGAGATTCTTACCAGCTCCTCGGTCACCGACTCCACCGTCACCGTTGAGTACATCGGTTAAGTCAACCGAGTTCTGGATGCCTTGGGCACGCTGAACTGGAGGATCAAGGACGAAGCGATGGCTTCGAGGGGGCTGGTAACGGGAAGATCTCGGATGCTAGGCAGGGAGGCCTTTGGGTCTTGAAGTGGTATATTATCTTCTCATCGGCCCTGTTTCGTCTTGGCGGAACATAGCACAATTGCAATTGAAATTTTACCCAATTTGAATGGTGCAATGCAGTGACGTTGTAAATGTGACAAGTATAGTGCCCTTACTGTTGTTTTTGAATTTGGAATTTAGGTGTCATAATTGAATCAAATTGACTGAACGTCAATTTTGTTAGAAGCCCTGTGCTAGCCCATTTTTCAGATTCAAATGACTATTTCCGATCAATTTGGGTAGTGTCTTACTTCATCTCTCCGATGCTTCCCAGCATCGGTCCCATGGGAAGCATCGGTTCCAATTGTCTGTCAGCCATACTACCAAGAGTACTTGTTGAAGTTGCATTGACGTGTGGCTCCCTCGTCTCATGTATGACTTGGGTATCTCTTCTGCACTCTTCGTTGGCTGGTTCGGGGATAGTCGGGAGCCTCTCCCAATGGAGTATGATGTACCTGATGCTTACACAGGTACTTGTAGTAAAACAAGCAGTTATAAGCGTGATTGCACATTGCAAATGCCGCTTATTGTAGTTCGGCTCCCTGCTTGCCTAAAGTCATTGCTATCAATTGATTACATGCGCTTTTCTTTAAGATCTCCCAGGGCTGATATAAATGTACCTTTGCCCCCAGGGCTTCATGCAAACGCTGGTGCCGACATTGAAGGTCCATGAAGTTGAAGACGGGTGCCTTACAAAAGGCGAGACTTTATCTGCGAAGTATGTGCATCGGTTTAGGGTAATCATGGAGAAAGGATGGATTCTCATTACTATTGGAAACTGGGAGGCAGTCTTGGTGCCATGTATGTGCAAAGACGTCTATCATCAGGTGTAGAGACTGAGACGGAATTGATTGCAAAATTGTGATACGGCGAGATCTGAAGAGCTTAGCTATTGTCATAACATCATCGTGGTGCTCAGAAGGTCCCTCTTGTCGCTCATTACATAAGTATGTATAGCCCCAAAACAGCTTTCCATGGGAAGGTGTGATACCAGGGCAAACAAATTGATCACCGAGGCAAAGAGAATGAGATGGCTGTATCGTCGTGACCCTCTGAAATGTATCGAGCACCTGAGATTCTCAACCGCTAGTTACATGTAGATATGCTGTTTATTGTTCTGATACCACCACCTTGCGTGTTCCAAGATTGTAGCGATCACCATCCCTCAAGTAGTAGAATATTGAGGACGCATCAGGTAGGTTCTTTAGATCACTTCCCTCTCTTGACCAGAAACCTCCATCGTAGACAGCAACGTAACTGGCGCCGATAACCTCGGCGTCGTTCTTTGAGACAACCAGTGCCGTGTTCTCGTCGATCCCGAAGCCCAAGAGTTCGGGCCTAACTTTCAGGATATCGAACATGTCGAATAGACGGTTCCGGACCAACACATGTTGGTCGATAGCGGTGTTCTTGATGTACCCGAATCCGACCTGATGATCCCCCACCATGATCTGGTTGTTGGCGGTATCACCGCGCGCGAGGAAACTTCCTTGTATGCTCGCCCCTGCACTTGACCCGCCAATAACACCACCCCGTCGCAGGACACCCGCAAATGCTTTCTCGGCACGCGTGCCCGCGTATGCGTCGACCAGGCGCCACTGGCGGCCTCCCCCGAACCAGACGCCCTTCGCGTCCAGCAAGGGCTTCACGAACTCCTCGGTGTCCGCTACCTGTGGGTCGTACGTGTGCAGCACAGTGACGTTCTTGACGCCGAGTCTTCGGAAATTGGACGCCCCGGCTGCATCTTGATCGTACGAGTCGGCTCCATCTGCAGTGGGAATCACGACAATAGCAGAATCATTGCCTCCGGCAAGGTCGATGACGCGTTGGTAAATGTTGTCGCTGAGTATGCCGCCTCCGACGATGACGAGTGCTCCTGTTTCGGGTCCGACGAATGATGTGTTCTGCGCCTGGGCTGCGGCAAGGAGGCCCATGACTGTAGTGAGTGCGAGGAAGCTCGTTCGAATCCTCATTTTTCAAGACCGGCTGATTGAATGCAAAATGACAATCGACTCCGTTTTCGCGGACTCAACGGTAGTATCGTTGATGTCCACTTTGAACATGGGATCCACTCGACGTATATATACAGCTATCACCATATTAGCAAAGATCGCGCAATAAGAGACCCATTCTCAACGATCCACAAATGTGTTTCCTCCCAAGGCAGGTGTTAATGATTGGTTTTATTGATGATATTGGGAAGCTTATGTAAACCATCTTAGTTCACATGTGCGGATCAACACACTGTCCTCAGCGAGATCACCCGTGCCGACGCTTACCATCAAGTTGAGCGCACGACACCTAATCCCACTCGAGGATTCCAAATATTGATATTGATGGGGCCGGTCTTCTTTATTCTTCTTACAATATTGGTGGTGGTTTTTTTCCCTTTCTTTTTAGCTGTCTAGGTAGGGTATTTGACGCAGCTCGTTAGCTACAAGCTCACCTTGGTACGGATCCGGCATAGACATATATTGGAGTCTGGGAAGTACTTGGTTTTCTGAAGCTCGTATCTCGTTCTTGTCCCCTCATTCCGTTCCCTTGATACATTATTCCCGCTAGGGCGGGGGCTGGTGATCTCTGCAGTTCCGAACACCAGGCCAAATACCACTTCTGTCGAAGACAATGTGAAGACGATCAACTAAGGCTTGATGCCGCGACGATAGTGCTCACGCTTTGGATGTCGACATCATATTGGTAGACTCGAAGCGTATGCAAAGATGGATCAGTGGCCTTCGCCGTGGCTGGCGTGAAGTTCGGTAGTTCTGCTGACAAAATTTCGCTAGCTTTCGTATGGACATCGTCGGCTCTTGTCGTAGAGAACCATTCGGCAGCCTTCGTTACAAAATTTGGAGGCCAGCAGAATATGAAGGACGCTGCCGCGCCTTGGCAACCTTGTGTTCCAAAAGAGGTTTCAGCCTTGAGTATCGCGAAGCAGAGAAGTCCCTTGCCAATATGTGGAGGTCCTCGTCCTTGCCGATTATTGAGTAGTCGACCTTAGAAATGGCCCGTGGATAGTAATTAGCTCAAATTCCCGGTGCGAGGGCTTCTATGCAAGTCGGAATATGAGACCGTTACGAAGGGTCCCTGCTGGTGGAATCAAGGCACAGAGAGATGAGTTTGATTGATTGGTTAAGGTGCAGGAGGAAGGCTGTCTCAAGGGCTGTCTGAAGGGGTATGTTCAAGGCCATTTGGGTGCTGAGTGCCGTGGCATACGGAGAGATTAGTCCTGTGCTCTGAACCGCCTGCCTGCTCGAGAAACTGTCTTTAGCACCCTGATAAAACGGGTAAAGAGCGGCTACGTGGAAAGCGAAGGCTAAACCTTGCTAAAACTTACGTTCAACACAATTGAGGTTGTAGTCTTCACTGGCAGGACTAAATGAAACAAGATTTTACACAGCTTTAGTCGTGCTAGATTTATACATAGGCGCGTAGAATCGACAGCGTGGATAATCGAGGCAACCGGCCTCACGGATACTGGACCAACGTATACTTCTATATGTAGATATATGCATACTAAAGTACATACTTAGTAGGTAGGTAGCCGCTGCTCGCCTTTCTTGACTTCCCACTTGGCTCCTCCCCAGCGAAGTGTATTCTGCAACATGTGGTGCTAATGCAGATGAAAAAAATTGTGTTACTCGTATGTGGTTGAGTCAAGTTATTTAGGAAGTAGAGGTTGCCTCTCATCAATGATTTCCTCCTCAGCCTTACCTTCTCGGAACCTGTGGTTATAGTGTTAGCAGTCCATGCACCACTACATGATGGAAGGTGACTTGTCATGCTTACCTTGTATAACCGACAAAAGACACGAGCCAGAACGACCCGATATAGCACAGGGTCCATTCCAGGAATCCAGCGATCCTGTAACGCCCGGTGTACATGAAGATGACGAAGGCAAGGCCAAGGGCCGTCTGACTTAAAACCAACAGCGTGTTGACTAGGCACCTGTATTAAGTCTCTTCGTCAGCCACACATGTCCTGGACGTAGCAGATTGATGCTGGAACTCACCATTTCCTCAGGCCTACAAACACTACTGGGCCCCAGATTTGATCCCACCACACTGCCATTGTCAACAGCCCTGCCGCTCCGAGGCCCGCAAAGACACACATGAGGATATATTGATGCTCATCATTATTTTCAAAGGTGTCAAATACACTGAGAAGGATCAAGCTCGTGGCCGCGAGGAAGCCCGTGAAAAGTGCCACAAAGCTGGTGTTCTGCCTCCATAGCGCATCATCCGTGAGCCCATAGAACTCCGGTGAGTAACGCACATGTTGTACAGCAAAGACTGTGCCAACAAAGGCTACCCCGGTGATGGCGCAGCCAGCAATGAAAACGGGCTGAAACGTGAAGGCAGCGATGTCGCTGACGAAAGGGATATCTGGGTTGACTTGACCGGGGTATCGGGGCCGGCCAATGGCTACCCACCTGACGAGCAGGATACTGAGCGTCGTGAACCAGGAGATGCCTGCCACCAGAGGAGATATCCAAAAGTTGTGCGAGTAATGGAATTCTTTGAAGACTTTGGGCCACGGACCAGCCATCATCGTTGGGGGTTGCGACGAGCGTTGGGTCGCGAGAACAATTACAGGTACACACAAACGCAGAACCGTTGAGTTTCCTGTATCTTGAGGACTTGCCCCGCGCTGCTCTCAAAGTCTTGGCGATCTTGTGAGTTTCAAATTGTCTATCGTGATACGTCACTGTGGGTCGGTCTATCGCACCGTTGAAGTTGTTGCACGATCACACTTATCGTCGCCTCTACTCACTCACACCCCATCTCGACCGTTCTATGCTTTCAGTGCCACGCCATGGACAGGAACCATGTCCGGAGTTCCCGGTACATGGTAGTCTGGCTGGGCTGTGCCTTGTGCCTGGAAATGGTGCGCGGTTGCCCCATTGATAGGTCAGATGATATTGGTGCAGGTGCCCCTTTTCAACCATGTTACCTTTTGGCCCCGGTCGAAGAGTCATCGCAGTCTAGCACATGACTTCATGTGCCTGAGTGTACCCATGTATCCTATCCAATCGTCTTATTGGTCAGACAGTTGATCTTATTCTAGGCTTACTGGACTGACTCACTGGATCAATGTAGTCACTGTCAATTTGTCTCTTATATTGCCTCGGCTAGAAGAGGTCATCCTTTCGCCGGTAAGACCCTAACCCTCCAAGCAAAACATCCCCAGTACTTGATCCGCTGTCCACACTATACTATAAATCATGGTCTGGGACTTGGCTTCTGCTAATCTGGACCGGGATATAATCAGAGGAACTTAGAACTTCGTCAATAGTATTGCCTGAAATGTAAGGTCGATACCTCATCACTCCGGTGTACTTAGTAAGCAATATCCATGCCCAGGCACTCAGATCTCTCCTGAGATGTCAGGCGGTGAGGGTTGTTCCGATACTGACAGTACTGACGATAAGCAGCGGGGCCCTCTGCATGAACGCTCAGCCATATACGGTTCCGTACGTGTCAGTGATGTGGCTCCGGGCCTCCACTTGCTTGATGCTGACCCAATGAAGCAGACGAAGCTGGGGACGTCAAGGGTAAGCGCTTCTTCCGCCAGGGGGATAATGAACCTTGGAAAGGGACGTTGGAACGCCTCGCGGGGCTACCGTGGCTGTTCCCATCAATCAATGTTGGGCCATGGCCCCATAGCATACCGAGCAACCGGCACTATTTCAATAACCTCAGAAGACTCCCTCTCATCTCATGAACAATGCATCTCCTAACTCACCACTGAACACTATACTTTCTTTATCCGGCTTAACGAAGATTGCTGCGCACTTCCGAACGACTACAGGTCTGCTCTGGTAGCAGACGAGCCAACATTAAGGATGTCATCCAGACCTCTTGTGAGATTCACCTCGCGCGAGTCAAAAAAGAATGAAGCTCAATCTTCCAGTCAACGGGAGTGCGAGCATGTCTACCAAGGCATCAAAAAGTGGAAGGCCCACGATGGCGCCGTTCTGCTCCCAGTAGTAAGAAATAGGACGGTTTCATTACTGAACGAAAGGGCCAAGCCACGATGGTGGAAGGTGGTGAACAAGAGTATGTCGAACTCGCTATACTGGGACTCGTTCCACCCCAGTCATGTAGTCCTCCTATCTGCAACACCATGCTGATCCTTGTCGGTGGGACAGCGAAAGCCACCATGTGCATCACAACACCACAAGCTCTTCAGCAAGATATCGACACCTCGGCAAGCCATGGACAGGTCCATGAGCTGTTCCTTCTCGTTAGCCGACACATCGATCTCCAACAACTTCAATTCAATGTACCAGCTTCCATCGACAACCTGTACATCATCCGATGCGCAAACGAATCACGGCGTCCTGGTAGCGTTGAGGCCAACAAGAAGCTCGTTCTGAACGGCGGCTCAACATTTTGTGGTGTCAGACTCGACGAATGGCAGGCCAAGCGAGTGGGCGAACACAACATCATCCTCGGCCCGGACGTTGTCATCCAACTGAGCATGGGGATCCCCTGGACCGCCCGTGACGCACTGGCGGTCATCTCGAAACAGCAGCGTGAGGAGATAGCCAAGCACTTCAAGGACATGTGCGAGGCCAAGTATGAGGGCAACCCCCAGTGGGAGAAGTGGAGGCACCCAGTCACCAAGCTGCTCGAAGTGGCGGCTGGTCAGAGCTCGCTCGCGCAGGTCGTCGAGTGCTATGCCGGTGGGATCGTCGTCCAGGCGGCGACGAAGCTCACGCAGTCGGGTATCGAGGGTGCCTTCAGGATCAGCGCTGGGCTGCTGTGCCTGTCCGGACCAGGTCAGATGGCGCTGGCGGGCGTGGCTGCCGCGGCGGCTATCTACTTCATCCCCTGGGATACGGTGTGGACTTGGTTCCGGTCTGCTTTTGGCACTTTCCTGACGTGGCTAATGCAGGCCTGGGAGAACCTGAAATCTTGGGTTCAGTCAGCTGTGTCTGCGAAGGGCCAAGAGCTAGTGAAGCAGGCTGTCGATTTGCGTATCCAACCAATCATGGCTTGAGACTGGCGTCTTTTCTTACGCATCGCTGTCACTTCCGCTCGTTTGCACGTTCCCTTTCCTGGCGGCTGAACACTCTCTTATCGTGGCTGCAAGATTGGATGAGGTGGACCTGCTGTGTATCAGTCAGGATACTTATAAAGGGGCTCCTCGAGATATATGTACGCACGCAATACTTCTCTTAGCTGGGACGTCGTTACAGAGCATAGAGATCAACTGGCGTGGACGCTTCGACAAATATGACTTCCATCGCAGTAAACGGATCTGCATCCCAGATGGTCGATGGTCTTGACGATGGGCAGATCCTGGGTGCACCATTTAGTAATGTACGTACGCAAGATGATCTGCATCTTCTCGAGCCATATTCCCTAAAAAGGGTGTGGCAGTTACTGGCCAACCCCACTTGCCACGCGCAATTCGAGATGAATCAAGTCCTCCAGGATTCGCCGCCAGGGGTACAAAAGTCTGTTTACTGGGTCACAACCCCCTGGGCGACCAGGATTGGTGAGTACCTCGGCTAGTAGTTGCGGTGTCAGCATACTATACCTAGCACATGGACCTTAACCCTGTCAACCATCCCGCTGTGGTCACATCCAAGCTTTTTCGTCTGCCTGGAATGGTCAAAGTCTGTCGATCTTACATGCACATGTGTTTACACATCAAGGGAATGTTACCTGATCGGGCTTGAACCTTTTTGGGGGGCTAGTCCTCGGCGTTTATTTATAGGCGAATGGAGCCCATGTAGTGATCTACGTTACAAGGCGCCCCATATAAGGATTCCTTCACTAGAATTTTGGAGGCCATGATATCACAGTCGATTGCCCTGGCTGGTCAAGACAAAAGACCCATAGGTCCTAGTAGGGAGCGGGGCGGGGGGTGGGAGCCGGGGGGGCCCAGTGGTGTACGCTCCTTGGACAGTGTGACGGTCAGACGATGTCTGCCCTCGCTCATCAGGAATCGACTCAAAACATCTACATATGTTAGCAGGATGCAGCTTGTACCTACCATGACATGTTGGGGTATTGATTACCTACATACTTGAGTACCGTACTGGTAGGGTAGGGATGGAAATGGCATGCATTGTGTCAGATCATCACCGCCCCACTGACCCGTGGACGGCCCCAGGTTGCATCCAGCATGGGGTACATAATTCTCATCAACATGCTGGTCGCAGGATTCTCGCTGATCGATATGGCAGAGGCGCACTGTTGGGGTCGCAGGATTCAGCACACAGCATCATTGATGGCGTTAATATGCCTTGAGATGTACAGTACAGCCGCCTTCCATCCACCTTTCCGCGACATCAAGAACGTATGGGTGAATCCTTCAAAGATATGTGGTTGCCTACAAAGATACTGGGAAAGGCATTGGTATATTTTATGCCATTGCCACTTTCGTCTTCATGTCTCGCAAGTGATTTGAAGCACCAATTGTCTTCTACATCACATCCAAAATCCTAAAAGACTGCCTCATGGCTTCCAATCCAACCACTATGGGATCTGAGCCAAGCTCTCTACACCCCACAGGCTTTGCCGAAATAATATTGACCTTTACTATCCTCCTCGGTCTTGTGTGTCTCCTAGCTGTGGGACTTCGCACATGGCAACGCATAAGAGAAAACACCTTTTGGGTATGTGTATATTGCCCTTCATTATGAGCACGCATACCAAGGTCTTAGGGCTATTGGGGTAGAGACCCTGAGACAGTATGCTCATTAGCTCAATATTTCGAGATGCCCCTAGCAAGTACGTCCACTGACTGTTGTTGCTATAGATCGATGATGGACTTATATGGTTGGGACTGGTAAGTCGATGTTCGCCATCCTCATATAAAGGCCCAAAGACTAAATCTCCATAGATTTTCAACCTCGCCCAATATAGCGTGGTAGCATGGGGAACCACCGTGGGCGTCGGAACACCGGACTCGATCATCGGCGGCAACATGAAGATTCTGCTGCAGGCTGCAAAGGTTACCTATTGGCTGAACATCACCTATTTGCTTGCTATTGGCTTCATCAAGGCTGGCATATGCACAACCCTATTACGCATCAATTCTGGAAGTTCAAACCGCAAGGTTACCTGGGCCTTGTGGTTGATAATGGTAGCAATTGTCATGTCGACCCTCGGCGAGTTTATTACCTTCCTCGTGCGCTGCCAGACAAGTGGGGTTTGCAAAGACTCAAACAAGACAATCGCGGCTCTTGAATGGATAGGCGTTGCAGTGTTCATAGCATTGGACATCGCCCTCGCCATAGTTCCGGTCTTCATCATCCACGGCTTGAGAATGAAGAAGAGCCTGAAGCTTTCGACCGGACTTATCCTCGGGTTAGGCGGAGTCGCATGCCTTGCTGCTATCCTCCGCATCCCATCCCAACTGGAGGCAATCGGCAACCACGGCGCGAATGAGCTATATAAGATTGGCTCTTTTATACTATGGAGCGAGGTCGAGACGGGCCTGGGAATAATCGCAAGCTGCTTGCCCGTGCTGCGGAAGCTCCTTCGGAGCTTCGATGCGGAGGAGCCTCCTGTCCTGCCTGGCAAGAAACCATACCACAGCCCACCGAACTCGGGACAGTGTGATCAGACGCCTCACAATAACTTTGAACGTCTGCCATACGACTCATACCTTCTCCCTGCACGGCGGACCGAGGGACAGGGCACACAGATATCCCATAGCTCTGATGGCACGTTACTCGCTTTGCAACAAACGCATAGCTCGAGAACAGCAGTCGCAAGAGCCCCTTCTAGCCGGGCTTGAGAATCTCGGGAGAACTCGTTAGTTGATTCAACCTACAATGGACGTTGACCAGGCGTATATATATGGGCGGCTCTTATATCCATGGATGCGCGGGTCAGGCCATTATGGAGCCAAATGTATTAGTTGATTGCTGCACTGTGTGTGTGATTGGATGGAGAATTTGTTATGTTCGACCAGCGATGTAGTCGACCATGCGCCGAATACATGCACCAGATATGCTGGACTTTTGTTGAGCAATGCATTGTGAACACCTTCGACCTCGTCAGTTGCAAATTCCAGAGCGTGTTGTGCTTTATCTCCGGATCCATCACAACTCAGAACAGACTGATTTGGGAACTTTCCTACCCATCTGTGAAGGAACAGAAAGCTTGCAGTGTAAGAGAAAGTTGACGTCGTTGATAAGGATGAAGGGTGAGAAGACTGAGTCCGAAGAGCATGTCTATATGATCTACTCCCAGCTGCTACCCCAGTGGCAATTGCCATGGCCTGTATGCAGCTATATATATGTACTAGAAACCTGAAGACCTACATGGGGGTGAAATAGAGGTCGTGGCCGGTGGTGTTATACGATGGCGGGGCGCATGCATGAACAGAGATGATCCGCTTAATCCGCTCGATGCAGTTAGGCCCGTCTGTTCAATCTTCTCGCTTTGATTATCCTGTGAAATCAAAAGGCAACAATACACATGATGCATGATTGAAGAAGTGAATAAGACATACCTAGATAGAGGTGCCTACTGCTAGGATCTTTCCACGGATGCGCAGATGTGCTGCATCTATGTGCAACATCGAATCGTCGTTCGATTTAGCTACCACAAAGGACCCTGTCACGACCCACATAGTACCGCCTCTTGATTGGCGTGATAGGCGAGACGCTAAAGGGATACCCGAGTAATCTTCCCGGCCGGCAATGTGTCAAACCTTCCGCCTCGCAAAATTTCGAGAAAGTTTGTGCTGCGCAACCTCGGCGGCTTCTACTTCGACCGACCAACCACATCCACGACGACGAGACGACCACGAGTACGGACCTACCGCCTCCTTCCACATCACCTCTCTTCCCCGCCACATAATCTCACGGACGTACTTTCGCCTCCCACCTACCAAAAAAAAAAAAACCTCCAAGATGCATCTGATGTGCAGCATCGGCCCTGAGGGCAAGCGCGCCTACACCCTGAAGAAGGTCGCCGAGGGCAAGGTCACCAAGTCTGCGCACCCTGCGCGCTTCTCCCCCGACGACAAGTGGAGCAAGCACCGCAACCTGCTCCGGAAGAGATTCGGCCGCCTGCCAAGTGCTACCCGTACGTCATGATGCCCGCACGAGATCACAGTATCGGGAGATTTGCGGTGTGCTGACGTTGATGATTTGTGGCAGTGGACTCTGAGACGAGGCCTTAAAAGATGGGATTTATCCATTCCATGGTAGAAAGATAGCGGTGAGGGCTCAAAGGAATCTATTAGGTGCTCTGGCCGAAGAGGAGTCCAGACACAAGCCGGAGGACGCACCTGGGCAGATACCATGGGCTCGGTGGGGAAAATTTGCGTGGGAACCGGCCCTTTAATCTAGGCACCACGGGAAGACCACGTCCCAGAATTGGGAACCGTCCGGTTACAGGGCTGCTTGTAGCATACGTGCGGCCTGGAACATGAGCACGCTTGGCTTGCAATCCGGCGGAGTCGATGGATATTGGGAACGGCGTTTGGTGGTCAGCAAAATTAGCTTCATGTTACTCGCAAGTTGGAGGAAAAGAGGAAATAGAACGAGAGACGGCGAGACAAGAGTTTCAGAGATTGGGAACAGGATGGCGAGTCTCGGGAACCTCCATCATCATATTGGTATCGTGTCTATATCAGGTCTATATCGAAGTGGTATGTCTGTCAAGCGAAACAACAGTACCAATGTCATTCAACAACTCTTGGGCTGTTCACACCTCGCCTCGTCCTATTCTATCCTTTCTCGTCCGTCCGTCCTGTTGCAGCCCGGAAACTTAGCGCCTCTTCTTTCCGTTGACGTTCCTCCCTGCGCCCACTCTTATCCTTCCGTGACCGCCGCTCCTCTCACCAGTGAGAAGGTTTGGTAGATAGTCCTCATCCATCAGATCTTTCTGCCGCTGCCTGCGATCTTCTGCAGCCTTCTTCTGGTACTCCTTCTGGTCCTCAGCCAAGATCAAATCCTTGCCCCAGTGGTTCTTGCCTCCACCTTGCACATTGTTCAACTTGCCGCTGGCGGTGCCATGGATTGGCTTTGGTACGCTGTAGACGTTACCGCGCTTGTTGTACTGGAAGTTCTTCTTGAGGTGCAGCCGCATATTTCCGTTGCTGTCAGTCGAGCTGGAAGTCCTTGTGAGGGTGGCCTGCCCGCATTTGGGGCAGAATTGCTTGTCCATCTGCCGTGTCACGTTGAAGCAACCGTAGCAGCGGAGGACCCATGTCTTCAGTTGCTTGATACGTGAGAGGTTGGATGGGGAGACGAGGCTGTATGAAGATCAGTACCAGGTCATTAAAGTCATGGGCATGATCGAGGGAAGTGCACTCACTTCAAGTTGATCCGCAGAGCCACGTTTTGCATGGCAAAGTCGGACGTGAGCAAAGCAGCTTGCAGGGTTTCTTTGATTGGTTCGGACGATCCAGAGACTGTTGCGTCCTTCTCTTGGTGCTTCTTGAGGTTGGATGGTGTGATCCACCCGTCCTCATCGTCTTCCTCGTCCACTGCTGGAGGTTCTTCAGCGACATCCTCCGTTCCAGTCTGCTGGAGTTCTGGGTCTTGGGTCTCCTCTTGTGCTGACTCCTCCTGGGCAACCTCGTGTGCGATGTCATGTTGGGGTGGTTCATGGGCCGCATCCTCTGGGGTATGCTCATCTATGGTCAGGCCCTGAAGCTTGTCCACGACTTCATCGTGCGGCGCTTCTTTCTCCGCTGCTGCAGTTTCCTCCTTTGCGGGAGGCTCGCCGTTGAGTCCCCGTTGACTGGGGTTATTTCTGATCCTCCAATCACCACCGTTCCGCTCGATCTCCAACTCGTAGCATAATGCTAGCAGGTGTATATCCGGTTTGCTCATCACCTCGAGATCGCCAGTCCGCCTCGAAAAATCGGTGATGAACTTTATCGACTGGGGTCGTGGACTCCGCAGCTTCAGGAAAGGCAGCAGTGTTGTGTGGACTCTGGAACGGGTTGCTTCATCCTATCATCGGCTGTCAGTCATTGGAACAAATGCATGCAAGGAGAAGCTGGATTGGGAAGAGCGCATAGCGCAGAGAGGAGGCAAAACGAGAGGGTTCATATTCGCATCAATCCCTTACCTTGATTTCGGAGAGTACAGATGGAATGGTGTAGATTTCTTCAGCCTGGGCGAGGAGCGTCGACAGTGCCGGCTCGTTCTTGATCAAAGGGCCAGTGTCGACGACCAAGCTGTAGATGCGCTTCGGGCCTTGGGCCATAGCGCTGGGATTTGTCGTCATCGTATCGTTGCTTCTCTTCTCTTGGCAACCAGTCTTTCAGTTCTTTCAGTGTGAGAGATGTGCTATCTGCTTGCGATGATTCTGCAGAGTTGAAATGTACAAAATTGTCAGACAAGGTGGTGCCGGTCAATGGGAACGTGTGTGTGTATCAAGTAGCGAATCGTGGTGGTGAGCATGCGCCCGAGGAATTATTTGGGAGCCCACCCCACCTTCCAACATGCCTTACCATGCTCTGCATCCGTCCGATAAAAATTCCCTTATCGATAACTAAATGATCAATGGACCCTGAGTTAAGCCTATTCGGGCATGCGGTGGAATAAGGTACGTATCGGGCTCCTTAGGTAATCAACAAAGGTACTTTGGTACTTATTCAAGTACCCAACTCCACGACCATCCACTCGTATACATTACTGACGGGCTCTACTATCTCGACCTAGACATACATCCTCTGTGGAATGCCTCATCTGATCGCGGCGTAAAACTACCGACGTCTCTCCACCCCCCTAGAGTCTATGGGGTCTCTTTGACTTCGCGGTACCTAAACCTGGCCTAAGTGTTACAAGCTGTTCATTCTTGGTCGGTTTGCCGCACGGAAGGGATCATGACGACCAGGTCCAGTGTGCAACTTGCACACCGCGCAACATTCCGACACGATTTGCCTCATATGAAGACAAGCTCATGTCAGACTCAAGAATTCTGTGGCTGATAAATGGTGTGACGAAGGCAGACGAGAACAGACATACGGAGATGACCACCTCACGGGACCGTCTGCTAGGGCTGTCTACCAACCCGGCCTAGCAAGGCTCACTGCAGTCGAAAAATTGAAGGTGAAAATGAGGGTGACTATGTTTGAAGTTCTGGAAATGTCTAAATCTTCCATCAGCAGTGATTCTCCAAAAGTGGCACCTGCGAGCATCCATGGGCGGGAGGGCCTGTTCTCCTGCCAGCCCAGGCCCCATACTCAGGACTGCTTATACTTCGGCATCTTGTCCTGCGGCAACATGCTAGGTCTATTCCCGCCAGCTACAGGAGAATTTGAATGGTCAATGAATTAACACACGATCTCGTGATCTGCCTCTAACGAGGTTGGGCACACATGTGCACGTTGTCACGCCGTCAAGATCAAGCCTGGCGTACCTTTATCTCTCCCATCAAGTGCCAGGACGTCTTCGGTCTTTCCCCTCATATCACTAATGCGTTGAGGTCGACTAGAGTCGGTCGTGCTGTCTCGGCCAGGATCCTCAACCCCTCTAACTTCCTCACAAGTAGTGGATGTGATCCCATGCCGGTTCATCTGATCGCCACACGATTTCCAGCTTTATCAGCCCAAGGTTTGAATCCAGAGACTGCCTATCAATGAGGGCGTTAACATCAAGACTCCTCGGCTTCAGAGTCCCCTGTGACGCCTTCACCCTCCACATGCACAACTGAGCACAAAACCACTGAGTTCTGGCTGTTATGGCGAAGTAAGCTGCCCCAGTGGGCTCGTGTTGTTAGAACTTGACGTGGCCTGGCCGGAGTCCAGCGTCCCATAATCGCCTCATGGAAGACCCAGGAATAGCACTGCGTGGAACATGTCCTGAATATTGGTGTGCCCGGCGAGTCGAAAGAGGCGATTTTCCCGAAGCAGTAACTCGCTCTGTTCACTTCTCGGATTCGGCGGCGAAATCCCATATATCTAGCGATTTGTTACTCGATCAGCCGGCACTTGTGTTGACTCTTAGCTCGAGGCTCTTTTCTTCGAGTTCTGTATTTGACAACCTGCGGCAAGTGTCACTCATGATCTCCCTGCAGCTCCATTGCCGATAGCCAGAGAAACCCAGATTCGCAAGCATTGTTATGTTATAAATACATGGAACAGGGCCCACCCGAGGCTCAGGATCATGGGTAAGCCTTGTCGACTACGTACAGACTGTGACGAATGCTAAAACCGTCGTGGCAAGCCCGTGTGTGGTACCAAAATCCGGCACGCCCACCTGAGGTGTACCACCCCCGGGACTGCGCAGGTACGCGTTACCTCAGTCGTTCAGGGAACACATCTGGGAGCACAGGAGGTTTATGAGGCGAGATATCATGGCGCTTTGGTCCGGCTCGCCATGGTCTCCTCCCGCGGTGTCTCAATTCCAAGTATAAGATGACATGGAGGAGATATGGATCTGATGAGATGCGAAATATATATCCAATGGAACCGTGTGCTAATCATACTTCAACATCGGCCTGATCCACCTCTTGGCAGGACGCACCGAAATGTTTACGCCAGATACCCGAGATACGGAAGAGCGATTCCAGAAGCTCCTGTCATCGCACATTTCGCTTTTGGATTCAAGGCAAGCGCTCCAGCTCTTGTCCATAACTCTGCAGCAGAGGCCCCCGTGGCCGACACTGGACCTGATACGATGTCACTCGAGGCTGTCTCGCGCCCTACGGCAGGCCAAATCATCGGGCGACGTGCTTCAATTTAATGGCTTGATCGAGGACACCGCGCAGCGCATCAAGCAGACATACGTCGGCATGACGGACTTCATCCCTAATAAGCAGCGACCGGCCCTTCGAACCATCCACGTGGACAAATCTATCTCGCACGCATACCTGAGAGACTTTGCTATTGGATTTACACTACCCATCGAGCCACAAGGGAGGCGCAAGCCGGTGGTTTCCATTGCGTTGCCCAACGGCCCGTTACTTGCTGCTGTTTGCATCGCTGCCGCGGCTCACTACATCGCTGCACCGATAAACCCTGCTGCTGGGCCGCAGCAGTTTCAAGCCGATGTTCTCCTAGCTGGTGCAATATGCATCCTCACGACTAGGGAGGACTACAAAAAGCTCCAGCTGAACGGAAGCTGGGTGCAGGAAAACAATATCTTGGTTTTACTGACTGAGGTGGACAACGCTATGAAGATCAGTGTCAAATTCCCAAACGGAACGCCAATTTGCTGCGAACGGACAGCACAGCCCAATGCCCCTGATGACATCGCCCTGCTTTTGTTCACAAGCGGGACCTCAGGACATAAGAAGGTCGTCCCTATTACAACACACTCGATTGTGGCTGGTGTTGCCTTTGTTACCGAATCATGGGCGATGGTGGAGAGTGATGTTTGCTTGAACATGATGCCGCTTTACCATGTGTGAGTTCCTCACCTCCCAATAACATTCTTAGTCCATTTATTGACTGTGTATGGTAGTGGTGGTCTGATCCGCAACATCTTCGCCCCAGTTTTCGCTGGTGGTTCAACGATTTGTTGCCCGGCATTCGATCCTAACTGTTTTTGGGATCTGGTTGAGACCACCTTGCCAACGTGGTACTACGCCAGTCCATCTATGCACTCCCTCATTATGGCGGAGTCGATACACAGGCCTAGACCTCTCCGCGGCAACAACATACGTCTCGTTTGTAACGCTGCGGGTGGTCTCTTACCCTCGCTGGCAATGCAGCTTAGGGACACTTTCGGTTGCGTGGTGCTGCCAAGCTACGGCATGACGGAGTGCATGCCCATCTCCACGCCGCCTATGAACTACAACCTCGACCGACCTGGCACCAGCGGTATCAGTGCGGGTCCAGACATGGCGATATATGACCATGCGTCCCGAGTCGTACGCTCTGGTACCGTGGGCAGAATCTGCATCCGTGGTGAGCCCACTTTCGCTGGATACCTCCTCCCCGACGGGACGATCGATACTTCGGTGTTGAATGCGGATGGGTGGTTCGACACGGGCGACATGGGCTACATGGATGATGATGGTTATCTATACGTTACAGGCCGCAGTAAGGAGATCATCAACCGTGGCGGTGAGATCATCAGCCCTTTTGAGGTTGAGAACGCTATCGTTGCTGTATCGCGAGAGCCCAATTCGCCGTTGCGCGGACGCACTAGCCAGGTGCTCGCATTCTCGATACCGCACGATGTTCTGCAAGAAGTCGTGGGTGTTGTCCTGGTGTGTCCCCAAGGTGTCCCAAGACCTGACCTGAGGTTACTGCATTCTTCGCTAAGGGGCATTCTACATCAAGTAAAATGGCCTGCGCTCATTGTCTATATGGATGACCTGCCAAAGAACAATAATAAAGTTCTGCGACTGAAGCTGGCGGAACGCCTGTCCTTGAAGCCGCTTGGCGAGGAAACGCCGTATCTTTCTCGGCATTGCGAGGGTGTTTGCCCGAAGCCAGATACAGACCTGTCAGTGCCAATTCAGTGCTCCCCCTGCAATGTCAACCTCAATGCTGTTTGGAAGGAGATCGACTGTATACTGCCTGACGGAGTACATTTCTCCCTCAACATGAGCTCCAATGACAAGTCAATCCGTGCAGTTTTCGCACCATCCTCTCCAGACCAGCCGCCGTTGGATGACCAGCTGCCCGGGCACGTAAAGGAGAAGCTCCTGACCATGATGCATGCCTACATGATACCACGGAATATAAATATGCTACATTGCCCGCTACCGACCGATGAGGGTGGTGGAGTGGATGAAGTTGCGCTGCAAAAGCTCTTGACCGAGGTCGAGTCGGCGACTACCGAGAAATGTGATGTCTCGCTCGATTACAGGGTTGTCGAAGCGTTCGCGTCCGTTCTCAATTTGCACGCCGCTGATATCACCGCCGACGGAGATTTTTTTGAGCTTGGCGGCGACTCCCTGAGAGCTGGTCGCCTGATCTCACTCCTTCGGTCAAGTTATGATATCCACATTCCCATCGACGCAATCTTCCAGCATGGGTCGTCCTCCGCTTTGGCAGCCTACATCCGTGAGCGTATACCATCAGATTGGGAACCTCCACCCGACACAGAATTACAGGAAGAGAAAGACGTATTTGTCGAAGGTGAAGAAAGAACGTACTCTTCGTCAAGATGGTGGTTGATGGCGCTCCAGCTGCTTCCCATGTGCGTCATGTATCCGATGCGACGCGCCTACCAGTGGACCGTTTTCATGATCTTCCTCTCCGCGACTCAGGAGTGGTCAACTGCGCAGTACGTTCCTGGGCGCCTACTCAACTTAACTATAGCTATGTTCGTTGCAAGAATCGTCACCAAGGCTCTTGCCCCTTGGGTCGGTATCGCGGCCAAGTGGCTGTTGATAGGCAGGTTCAAGGAGGGTGTGTACCCCATGTGGGGACCATATCACACGCGCTGGTGGCTGGTGCAAAAGATTGTCGATATTTGCGGGCATGGGATATTTCAGCAGACAAATTACACATCGGTGTTGTACTTGAGGTTGATGGGTGCCAAGATCGGCAAGCATGTCACCACCACGGGTGTGCAGATGGGCGAGTGGGACCTGATCGAGATCGACGACGGCGCTATCCTCGAACGCTGCACCGTGCGGCCATTTGCCGGCGAGGGGAATACTTCGATGTACCTGGGCAAAATACGTATCGGTCGCAATGCTACAGTGGGGATGTGCAGTATTGTTGCGCCGGGGACTACCGTACCGGACGATACCTGCATTGGCCCTAACAGCTCCAGCTGGGAGGTTGATGATGCGGATGAGGCAAACCGTGATCTTCTCTTGAGCAAGATACCTGGTCCTCATTGGGCTTTGGAATGGTTCGTCACAAGGCCTGTTGTGGCGATGAGTTGGTTTGTGTCCCTCATGCCTTGGTTCGCTGGTCTCGTCGGCCTCGTTCTTTCAGAACCCATCGGTACCAGGACACCGCTTTACAGTATTCTGATGTGGTTCGCTGCTACACATCGGGTTGGATTCCACTATCTAGCATTGGTCCTCAGGGTATCGCTCAGTCCGTTTATCCTCTTTGGCTTCACACTTGTGGCCAAGTGGACTCTCGATGCAATTTTCGGCACCTTGCAGCCCGGCCCAGTCAAGGGCAGGAGTCAGGTTCAGACTTGGCGAATGAGCTTCATGAAATCACTCATTTCTGTCAAGAGGCTACATGATATGACGGAGTTAATGGGTCAGCATTATGAGGGCACGTCTAGTGCGGTACGGATGCTGGGTGGCCGCGTTGGAAAACGTGTCTACTGGCCTGGGACGGGTCCTTCGATCGGTGACTACCACCTGCTCGACATTGGCAATGATGTCGTATTTGGTTCCCGGGCGCACATGGTTACCTCGGATGGGCTCGGCACTGAGCGGATCAGAGTCGAGGACCGTGCGATGATCGCGGACCGCGTCACGCTTCTTCCTGGTGTCACCGTCGGTGAGAAGACGATCATGGGATCTGGAGCACTGACAAGGCGGAATAAACACTATCACGATGGAGGAACATATGTCGGCTCGAAGAAAGGCGATGCTGTGTGTCTCAACGCCGGCAGTGTCACATCATACAACGTATCCCAGACTCACGAACCGCGCCCCTCGTCTGACTTCGTTGATGAAAAAGTTGTGAACATCGAATCTGACGGGACTGAGAAGTCTGGCAACGCTATAACCAGGAGGATGCACGAGAAGAGTCATCACGATCTCAAGCCTGAGGAAGCTTCGCCATTCGGCAGGGCATTTTACCTGAAGCAAGCCCCTTACCATGTATACGGACTGAAGACGATCATCTTCTACAGTGCAGCTATCACTGTCTTCACCGCATTCTACTGGAACGTGCCATCCATCTCCGCAATCCAGATTGTCGCACATGTCTTCAGGGATAACCACCATATTCTGGGCAGAGAGCGATGGTACGACACCCCTGCATTGTACACGCTATTTTTCATATTCATCGCTATAATCACCACGGCTCAAGCTATTCTCGCCATAGCAGCTGTTATTGGAGCGAAGTGGATCCTATTGGGAAGGAGAAAGCCCGGGAATTATGATTGGGACAAGAGCCCATACTGTCAGAACTGGCAGATATACCTCACTATCGAGAAGCTCCGGCGTTACTGCTTCCGTGGTCACGGTGTCCTGGGCATGTTGACGGGGACGCATTGGCTGGTGCTCTACTTCCGCGCTCTGGGCGCCGATATTGGCGATAACTGCGCCCTCTTTGCGAACGGCCGGCCCAGCCTCATGTTCACGGAGCCCGACCTCATCAAGATCGGGGACCGGACTGTGATCGACGATGCCAGCGTTGTGGCGCACATCAACACGAGAGGTAGGTTTGACCTCAACCGGCTCGAGGTCGGTGAGCGGTGCGTCATGCGTACTGGCTCGCGACTTTTGTCCGGAGCCACCATGAGGGATGATTCGGCGCTTCTTGAGCATACGCTCGTTATGGGGGGCGATGTGATTGAGAAGGGCTGGACGATGCAGGGATGGCCGGCGGAGAGGTTCAGGGGAACGAGGGTCAAACTGCCATTTGCCAATGGAGGACCTCCGCTAGCAGAGCACTGATAGCGGTTGGATAGATAACAGAATGTCGATTTCGTTTGGAACTGCCCAGTCGCGATGGTCGAGGAAGGCATATTAGAGCACGCATGGGGATGAAAGGCTGCATACCTAAGTATGTGTGGCAGGGCCAGGGTGGGTGGACAGACTGTAGGGTGAACTACGTAGTCACAGAAATTGATCTATTAGAAAAGACAATACGGTCTTAACTAAGGTAGGGCTGGCAAGCTGCCTGTCATTCTGTTCTGGTCCCGCTTCTCAATATTTACTAGACTCCATTTATACCTCATGCTGGCACTCTCCTTTGCACTCCAAAACCCCTTCGGAATTCATTAGATATATGCTTGGGAGACTTGAGGACGCCTAGGAATTTCCGTTCAGACTACCTGAGTGCAGGCCGACCATTTGTTTTGGGAAACCTAGGAATCTGCACAAAGTCCAGCTCAGCGAACCCAACTTTGCGTGGAAACAGGTAACCCAAGGTGTACATCCGCATCTCAGACAGGTTCCCAGTCTGCCGAAGGTATTCGTAGTACTCATTCATCTTCCGGGAGGCCTTGAACCATAATTCTCTATCGACGCGATCATATAGCCAATGAAGCCTCAGCGATTCCACGAACAAATACAATGCCCTTATGAACCTCGCGATCGCATCGGGTGGGTATGGCTGCAGGCGACCTATTGGAGAGAACAGGCCAGGTATGTATTCGTTCACTCGCAAGACTTTCAGTGAACTTGGAAAGAGGCTGTTGATCATAGCTCTCGGATAGTTATTCAAGTTGATCACATAGTTCAGAAAACTGGTTGGGCAGGTGAATAAAACATGCAGGGACACCGTCAAGTGAGTTAGGTTCGTGAGTTCCTTAAGTGTGGTAAGGTGTCGCGCAGGTCCAAAGTAGATGTTCCTCGTAACGCATTGGGTGCCCCAGTCAAGTGTAAGCACTCGAATACCGCGGCCAGTCGTATGAAAGAAACGGTTCAAGTTCCAGTTTTGTTGTATTGCGAAGTTGTAAATTCCATCAGTTGTCCATCCTGGGCCGTCGAAGTGAAGGGTGCGGCAATACGATGGGTGGACCACGGGTTGTTGTAGGGTCATAAGATCCCACACTACACACCCACCACCACCGATCGCAGTAGTTGATAGTGACGAGATGTATTTCCCGGCCGGGCGAAAGTTCCCTTTCCACTGTGCCTTTGACAAAACAAGCTCGGCTTGCCATTTGCCGTGCAAGCTGAGCATCTCCAGATATTCCAGGCCTGGATATGCAGTTGCGAGGACGCTCGGATTGAGCCACTCCAGAGTTTGATGAGGATCCTTGCCGCATAGTCTTGAGGAAGGGTGGAAATGGACTGAGATGCTGAGCTTCTTGAGGTGCTCTAGCCATAACATCCCACCCCATGGTCCAGGGATCAATCCCGGATCAGCTTGGGGTACAGAGAGCGTTCTGACCCATGGTATGAACCGTAGTAACTCAAAAAGCTCATGGTAGCCGAATATTCTTTCACTGGTGAACCACGGTATTTCCGGCCCTTCACTAATCTCATGTCCATGTAGAAGTCGTGCTGTAGCGTGGCCGTCGTTGGTGTGCGAAAAGACGTATGGCAGTCGCCAAAAGAATCTGGAAGAGAATGAAATTTGCTTGACGAGATGGACCAACTCCGGCCGCATCTGAAGTGCACGCAAGAAACATCGAACTGAATTTGCCGTGACGAGGTGGACGTAATGATACAGGATAGTTGTTGCGGCGGCAGACAGTGAACGAGAGGTCTTGCAAAGATTGGCCAAGGTTCTCTGGCGGTCTCGACTCTGGAGATCCAGCATGTATATGTTCCAGTCGGCAAGATCATCGTTTAATGCCCACGTTTCGGCGAAATATTTGACGATGTTCAGAAGGATCTCGTGCGGCAGGTTCTCGATGCTGAAGCTTACTCGCAACCTCCCAAATGCGTTGACGAGTCCCACGATCGGGTCATGTTGCTTTTGGCGGGATTGTATCTGCAGATTGTTTCGTTCCCGCACTCGTTTGGCATAATAATGGCTTGGTGCCATCGTGATATCTCTCTATGCAGAGTAAGTGCTCGTGTTCTAGTTGTAGAGTTTGGTTTCGCAAGGAGTGAACGTACCTAGACTTCCGAACACCGCGTTGAATGCAGAGCGGTAGGCGTTTGATGGGTGTCGAGCAAGTCTTTTAGACGGCTATTCTCGCGATTGAAAATCTGTCATCGAAGTTGTGTGTTTGCACATGTATTGTATCGTAGTTCCAAGGCTTTCTGAGTTTCAATGTTGGACGTATCTTTCCTGGGTACTTAGGTACATGGGCTCTGGAGTTGTCGCCGTTTTCGACCACCAAAACAGAGAACTTGGCAATGTTTTTGGCCATATCAACGGAAACCTAGCTCGTGAAGCTTGATAAATGAGATCAAGCTCTCTTTGGTTTGTCGTTCCATTTCCTGGGGACGCCAGCGGGAGCCCCGGGCGCTGCCATCTTTGCTCGCTGTTGACCTCTCACCCCAGACAAAGTTGATCTGGAAAAGTTGGGATCATTGAACCAACGACCGGAAGACTCCAGCATATCTTCCGGGTCCGGTGCGCTCTCGATATCCCTCGAGAATATACTGGAGAGAAACTCCCTGGCGCCAGGTCGTTCTGATCGACGCAGCAGGTCTCCAAGATGAACCAGCCACTGTCCACGTAGTTGGCATGTCAAGTCCAGACTTCTTGTCATGGTTGTCACCTGCGTGTAGGGTCTCGGCGAATAGAAAGTTCTTCTACCATTTTATAGCTTTTATATCCGTAACCTATCGCATGCCGAGTCAGACTCCACCTAGCCGTAGCAATAAACATCCTCGCTTGGCTTCCTGGACTGACATGTTCATGCTGAATAACTGCACACTATCCGTCCTTGTGACAATAAGCAACCACTGGCCCAAAACGCAAGCGGGTCTCCGTTTTGGATCCACGTCTTCGAGGACGGCACACCAAGAACCAGCCTTTGGTGGCTCTCTCCCCCCATCGCCTCCAACACAGCAATCGTTTCCCTGACTATGTCGCCGTGGCATGGTGCCCGGACTGACTGTTGTGACGCGAGTGCTCAACCTGCCTCGCGTTCGGGTTGGCTTCTTTGACGGTATACTTGGAACGGCGGCGCAGCAGGGGGCCCTTGAGCCGGACAAGTATGCAAGCAAGAAAGAAGAAGAAGCTGAACCCCGCCAAGATCCCACACATAGCTTGTGGTCCCATGCCCTCGATCCACAGCTTTCCAACAGGTGTCAGGACACCAGCCAGGAAGTCCCTCGCGAAACCGTTGCCTCCCGTAGCAGAGGCGGCGTAGAACCCGTATGCTGCTACCATGTAGTCGATGGTGGATGCGTAGATGACATAGTTAGCAATGCCGATGAAGAACACACCGATTCCGGTGCCGATCCATGCGTAGTGGCCGTAGGCTGGGTTTGCCGTGGCCGCGAAGATGGTGAGGCCGCATGCGAGGCACCATGCGGTCCAGCAGAGACTGCTCAGGCGGCCTTCGTACTGTGCGTCCTCGCTGTTTGGGTCAGCGGCACGCTGCTTTGCGTTCCGTCTGTTGAAGAAATACAGGATGATCAGGCCAACGGTATCTAGTCGTGGTTCACATGTCAGTACGTGAAAGGTGCTATTATAGTGTGCAGGCAGTGTTGCACGTAAAGGGAGACTGTGCATCACATGTCTTGGATACCACTTACAAGCCGCAGTCAGGAATATGAACACCAAGCCGATCTCAAGTTTGTTCATGCCAAAACCCTGGCCATATATGTGCCCGAAAACCTCCATGAAGAGGAAAACGATTGCATCTCCGACCGCAGACAGTGCGGAAAGGCATGCAACGATGGGCTCGGTCTAAGGGCGTTTGTATCAGTACCTCGAAATGAACTGAGCAGTATCTGGGCAGTGACTTACCAGGAGAAACTTGAAAGGACGCCACATGGTAACCCCAACTTCCCTGCTGCTGAAGCGCTCACTAAGTGGGATATCCTCAGTCGGTCCGTATACCTTGTCCTCAAGACTCTCGTTGCCTTCCACCCGGGCCTTCTCGCGGCGCTGCTTGGCGCACTTGTTGAGTGCCTTCTTGTAGTAGGTCTCCGGGACGAAGATGAGGTGCCAGAACGCCACAAAGACGCCGCTCAGGCTGATGAGCCAGAAGCACCACCTCCTACTATCATCACCGAGATGATGTTCCATGATGCCGCCAACCATGGGAGGCAGGGAGGAGCCCAGCATGCTGCCCCACGCCACGAAGGCCACAGCATTTTGTTGGTTGTTCGCCTTGTACATGTCGGCCACGACACCAAGAGTGAGGGAACCACCAGCTGTCGCGAGACCGGTGAGAAGTCGCAGGACGATGACGGTGCCGAAGTTAGGGGCAAATGGGACGCAAGCGGTCAGGATGCTGACGAGCAACAGGGATGCCTGCATCAGCCACTTGCGGCCGAGCTCTTCCGACCAAGGTGCCCAGATCTCGCAGCCGAATGCGTAGCTTATGAGGAAGGTCATGTTCCCTAGCGAGACCCTGTTGATCGGCATGCCGTAGTAGGAAGCTTGACCGGCCTCAGTGTTGGCCCAGATGGAGCCATTCATGTTCATGGCTATCTGGATCATCCAGAGGACTAGAAGAATGGACCATTTCCGCTGGGGAGTGTAGGCGTAGGCGGTGTGTTCCCATGCTTCATTCTCGGTTATTATGCGACGTCCTGTACGGGTATTATCCTGGGTGTCTTGGTCGGGTCGAGATTCTAATGAGACGGTTGGCATGGCGATATCAAGATCCGCCTCCTTGGATTCCGGCTCCTTTGCGTTTGAAGACATGACTGGTGGTTTGCGAGGTGTTTTCGACATCTTGTTTTGCCTGGACTGCAGGAGGACTGTAGATTGAGAGTCGCAAGTAGTTCTTTCCTGACAGTCTACTGTTGACCATGTGGTCAATCCGAACGAAGGAGAATGTTGATTGTCTTTGAAACGGCGCTTTCCTTATTTTTCATTGAGGCCTGCGCAAAACACACATTGGGGTAACGCCTTTCTTCAAAAATCGTCAAGGCAATCGTGATCTTATATAGCATTCAGGGCATTCTGTGCTTTCAGATCGGAAGTAAACCGTGATACATAGATCCAGACTGAGACTGTCTGACCACCCAGGTATCCCGAATAGAGCGTCACTTTCCCCAGAGCAGCTATAGGTCACGGGCCAACCATCCAGGCAATGACTCCGTGCCTCTGCGGATCTTGCAGTGTTCAGACCTCTACTAGGTGTATATTGTGGTCACGAGGTTACCCACGACCTGGGTAGGCGCTGTTGACTATGAGCCTTACGGCGGTAGTGCGGCCCTACAATAGCGTCGAGAGGTTCGGAAAGGGCTAGCGGACTGTCGACTGTGTAAGACAGGCGTGACAGGGAAGTCAATACCCGCCGTTTTGAGACAAGTCCAATTGACTTGCCTGACTTTGCCCGCGTCGTGACGTTCACGGTGCAGCATTTCCAGTCTAAGCACCAGGGCGCTCATTCCACGATGACTGATGGGTCTGGTGCGTGCACATCAATGATGTCGGGGTGGTGCATTGGAGGTAAAAGCTAATACCACATACCGGGTTTGTGTCGGCGGGGGAGGGTTAAATCCCCAGAATTCAGATGCGGTCAAGATCAATTGCTTCATTGAACTATGCAGGCAAAAATAAAACAAAAAGACCCAATGATAATCAACAAGATACGCCGTGTGTAGACCAAAAACAATCGACCAGGGAATTCTGGTCCCCCCGGATCCATGGATCGCAAACGTTTTTCCCCATTCCTGTTGTCCCCAGCCGCCACGAATCAAAGACACGTCGTCATGTGCCTCTTCAGGTTATCCTCTCGAATCGTCGAGTATGTACAACCATGCCTTGAGCATCGGTATTTCACGTCCTTCAACCCATAGTCCTGGGCAGCAACCCGGTGTTCCTCGTCCCACTTCGACTTGGCTAACAAGTGACGCTGGAGACTTTTCTTTTCGGCCGTAGAGTAGTCGCACCCGGTCGCGGAGCATCTGAACGGCTTCGTGTGCTTGTTAATGTGTATTTTGTGTTTCGTCTTGTCGGTACATGTGACGGTGCAGTAGGGACATGTCAGGTGTGCTTTCTGCTGTGATGTTGAGGATGGCGATTCGGAGATCCCTGTAAGCGTTGGAGGGTTTGAGCAGGCGGGAGCACTGAGGTCCGGGGTTGCTTGGTGCATGTAGTCATCCATAGTTGGACCATCCCAACCTGGTTGAAGGGTATCTCCCGAGGCGGACGCGAACGAGATAGTGTTGTTCAGGCATGCTTCTGGTCCGGAAAAGATAGCAGGATCAAAATCCAGCGCATCTGTGAGCCCTTCGGCCGGCCAGTCACCCTGCACCTCGAGTGGGTACTCCATGAGGTCCGGAAATATAAGCTGAGTATCGCCCGTAATAAGCGCAGTATCGAAGCTGAGGTCGTAGTCTAATGGTGGAACCATGGGGCTCGGATTGGTGCTGCCCGTGGTCATACTCCCTGGGCTTGCCAGTCCTGATGACGGCAAGCTATAATCCTCCGCGCCTGTGTAGTCGGATGAGTGGGTGTAATGCGTATGGTTCGTATTTTGTATGACGAAGTCTGCTCCTGTGGCGCTCATGTATGCTTGCCAATCCAGCTCTCTTTGGAATTGGTCTATCTGTGCTTGGTCCATTGGGTCGAGAGCCGTGTCATACGGCTCCATGAGATTTGGTGTGTCCATTGTTACTGGGCCCAGAGGGGCCAAAAGCGTCGTGTTGTGTGTCGTTGTTGGAGCAAAGCCCTGGTCTAGTATTGTCTCTGATGTTCAGCTTTGGGTCGCTACCAGGTTGTGCGGAGCACTGAAGGGCGACTGGCAAGTAGTATCGGTTTTTGATGTGTTGTATTCTTTGCTATTCGCTCAAGACGAATGGCATGTCGATGAATGTTGTTAACCCGGATCTTCCAGGAGGCAGCAAACCCTGCCAGCCCCCTGGCGCCTCCTGGTTACCTTCATTGGCGACGACTGGACGGCTCCGGGGCACAGTACAATGACTGCGATACACTGGAGGATCATCACTTTGGGTCCAGCCCCCTCTGTGGGAAGCCTTCGTCCTTCACTGTGCAATAGGATCTTCTGTTCAGGTTAGCTATCATGCTCCAGTCGACGATATTACAGTGAGAAGTGTGGGTGAGGGACTTACCATGATGAGACCACACACTAGCGTGTAGAAGGTCGACATACTGGGCCAAGTGATGTTGCGTATGTATTCACCACTATCCTGCAGCAAAGACATATGCATTGGGCTTTTCTGTGTTTCGATGTCGGTCTCGCGACTGTCAGGCTCTTCTTGAGTCTCGATGTCGATATCGCGACTGTGAGGTTCTTCTATCTGTGAAGTAACCTTGATCGCTGAGAGGCCTTTGCCGCCCAGCAGATCGTATGTGGGAGGGCAGGAGCCGATGCGATTTGGGACAAGTTCGACACTTGGCCCAACTTTTGATTCCATCATGCCCGCCAGTGGTGCCTTGGGTAAACACGGGAACATTGCTAGTGCTTGGGGATTGATTTCGTTGCCTGCAGACACTGCGGTCGATGTTGATGTGACGCTACGACCGCCAGCCGCGCCCGTGAGAGTCAGAAGGTGATTGGCACCGATCCCAGTCGCGCCGTCTGGCCCATGCAAGGTGATGGTCTCGCCGGTCATCGACTCGGAAAGATTATTGTCGGAGATCCGCTTCTCAATGCGCGGATCGCGACACGGCGTAGCTGGACTCAGCATGGTCGAGGCGAGCGGGCCGCCATCGAACTCGGAGACACACTTCAAGACTGGTGAGTGATAGCCTGGGTAATCACTAATGGCGAGTTGTGGTAGGCGTAGGCCACTCTGGTGACGGAGACTCGGATCATAGTTGCCGGCTAAGACGCAGCTTCTGGCACACGCTGGCTCAGTTGAGCATCGCCGAAGAGGTGGAGCAACGAAACTCATCATTCTCATCGGAGGACCGGGATCATCGAGAATCCAGATGTCCGGCGGCTTGTCGTTTGGCATGGCTGGGAATTGGGCGTATCAAACAGGGAGTCGGTAACGCATGGGGATACTTTCCGTCGAAACAATGCAGACTGTGCTAGATTGAGGAATTCAAATGGCTTCGTGGATAAGTGAAAAAGATTGATGGTAAAGAAGGAGATAGGAGGTGAGGGAAGAATCACACCGGGAGTTGGAGGATTTTAAACAACTCAGCCTCAATAGGGTCTCTGCGTAGCGAGTCAACTTACACGCTGTGGTACTACGTAGGTACCTAGAGATCTGCAGTGAGGCCAAATTGATCCACTTCACTGCACTGCATTTAGGGGTACCAAAGGGAAGCAGGGGTGAGTGTAGCACGTTCATGGGAGCTCCATACCAATTCGTAAATGGTTCGATGGGCTACGGAGACAAAAAGTCAGAAACCTGCAACCAAGAATCATATCTAAGGTACCTCGTCAACAGGTAGACCTGCTTCATCTTCTTGAATAATTCTCTACGATTTCGCCCAGACAATCAGTCCCGGTATCGAACCGGCCATTTTGTCCTGCGACATCTGGATCCAAGACTGGCATTAAGGTGCGAGGGAGGATTCCCCGGCGTGGCCTTATAAGAAGATGCCAAGACCTTACACGTTCCCACAAGTACCCCAGGGTATCCCTAGGTACTTTCCAGCAAACGACGTAAGACGTGCAGGCGGTGGTGGCTGCGCAGCTGCTGTGCAACACCTGGACCACATTCACTTGACCCGCAGCGTTGGCCTCAACCCGGACCCTACCTACACGACTACATAGTACTTAAGTAGGTATATACTTACATAGGTACCGTAGGTAAGTGGAAAAATGCCAATGGATATATGTTCAATTGCTTTCGCATCCAGGCTGGCTGTCATAACATCATTTCACGACACAGAATTCAAAAAGCGATCCACTCGACCTCAACTAATTCTTAACTCCAGTGTCACGCGGGAACTTCTGACTACCTATACTTGAGTAGGTACATGATATTCCACCCACCCCAACCCACCTGGGCAGTCCCATCCCCGGATCGCCCTGACCCACCTTTACCGGACACAAGAAGATCCCACCTGGCTGCACACGATATCCCCGCCCCC